>JAQQBR010001833.1:4743179-4756385 GCA_030347285.1 Microctonus hyperodae | reverse complement strand
TTTTTTTTTCCTCTTAAGTTTGTGCATTATTAATTATTATTTTCATTTGATTTATTAATTAATTTTTATATTAATAAATAACAGGCGTGGTTCAAGACACAGAACAATTGAGAAATGAAAGTATTGCGTGTTTACGTGCAAAAGCTCAACAACATCAATTGCAATTGAGTTTGCAGCCGGCAACAAGCGCTTCCAGCAGCGCCACCATCGACTCTACAACATCCGGAAATACGTCATATCCGACAGGACCAACGGCCAACACGCTTCACGCCTCAGTTTAATAATTCACACAAATTCTCAATTAAATCAATTTCCTTGTGGCGCGTGTTTCAATATTGCAAATATAATTTTGCATTCCGGTTATTTGGATTACCTGTAAGCTCTGAATCATTCACAATCTCATTTGTATAACCCACCTTTACTCACACCTACCTATTTATATCTACCTTCCGCTTTTCCTCATTCGCCACATCATTTCTCCATCCGTTTTCGAACATTGCCACTTGCAGTTACACTCAATTTCCGTTAATATCAAATCCATGTTATAAAATGAATATACATTATGTCAAATATCCGATTGAATCACCGGAATTATTTCACCTGCGAATTTAATTATAGAAATTATATTTAAACAACGAATTGTCGGCCACAAAAAAAAATACAATGAATAGAAATAAACAGGGAAATAATTTTATCAATTTCAATTTGCCTAAATTAAATATGTATTTATAAATTAAATTGTACTTATGTATGTGATTATAAAAGCACTTTTAATTAATATCAACGAAATAATTTGGCCTATGCAATTAAATAATTGTTATAACGAATTTTTATTCATGATAATTATTCTTGTATTTTTTGTTTTTTGTTTTATGGATTATTAAATATTCTTGCGAATTTTGGGATAGTCTCTTTGAGGATTTAGAAATTCAAAGTGGAATATAAGAGAGTGAAAAAGTCTTTTTATAGATTTTTTTTCATGTGAGAGGTAAAAAAAAATAATTGATATGGGAATAAATGAAAAACAATTAACACAACTGTAACAACGAATAATCAATAATATGCCTCGACTACAATCAGTGTATTGAAATAAATCATAGCACGAATGTGACACACGATATGTAAATGTTTATTCATCGAATGTGTGATATGACAAGGGAGAAACATAAGGATTAAAAATTTGTCAGTCAATTTGACATAACAGTAAAAATAAATTAATAACAAAACAATGAATGAATTTTAAGGAATAAAACTTAGAACGACAGAGATTAATTATAGTGTATATGTGTGAGGATGAAAAATGAATTTTTAGCAAAAGAATGAATGTCAGAGTGGATGTGAGACAGCATTAAAAAATTATTCCTTAATATCCAAGTACTTAAAGAAATAAAAAAAAATTAAAAACGAAATAAAAAAGACATAACTGTTCTCAAATGTGCAATATATCGGTAATAAGTTTTTTGTTTAGAGTGATAAGATAATAATAATATTATTATTAATTCAATTAATGGAAGAATCGAGGTGTGTACTCTGTCGTGTAAAAAAATAAGTTATTGCTTCGTGTATGAATTAATGTTTGAGCAGAGAAATAAAATGCGACATTCAAATATTTTTTTGTCAATTATTTGAATGCAAAATTCGCTACACCTCGACGTCAATCTTCCTGTTCTTCTTCTTCTTTTTTTTTTGCCCAATGTACATAAATATATAAATAAAAGTACGATTAAATAAATATAAATATAAATAAATATATTATATATATATTATAAATAAAAATGAGAATATATATGTGGTCTTAAACGCGTCGAAGCGGACAGTTTCTCGCGTACTTTTTTTGTCAAATGGTTTCTACTATGTCCATTGGCTTTTTTGTAAATGAAAATATGAAAAAAAAAAATATAAATAAATAAACAAACAAGAAAGACGTCGGTTTGATTACACTCACTAGGAAAAAAAATTAATAAGTATTAACGAGAGATAGAATTAATGATAAAATGCAAAAGTAATTTTCTTGTTTTTATTTTTTTATATGTTGCTATACGAAAATCTATAAGAGAAAAAAATAATTAATTTAACTATACCAAGACATCTCTCGTTAATGTATAGGAATTTTGAACTCGAGTGTACTGTTGTAAGTTAATGGTTATGAGAAAAAAAAATTAATTAATAAATGAAAACAAAATTAAATACAAAATAAAAAATAGAAAAGTGACAAAAAAAAAAATCAAGAATAATTAAAAATTAAATTCATTTTTTGAAGAATTTGTATAAGTAATATGATTTTTTTTTTATCAGAATTGAGAAAAAAATTGAAATAGAAAATTTTGAGTGTACACGAAATTTAAAAAAAAAAATAGGTATACGTATATATATATATATAAATAATAATATATATGCATCGCGAGAATTTGATCGTTTTGACGCGAATCGGCTCTAGACTATATCACTTTAATATAAACGCAGTATAATTTAATAAATCAATTACTGATTGACGAAAAAAAAATAAATAAATAAAATAAAATAAAATAAATAAGTAAATACGAAACAATTAATAACCAGATGTTCTCCAGAATAATAACACAAATAAAAACAGTGGATCACACACATACACATGACTGAAGGGAAATAGAATGAATAACAAAAATGAAAATAATGAATAAATAAAGTAAAAGTGATAACAGAGTGTGTTATTGCGATAAAAACAATTAAATCGTGAGGGACCGTTTTAACGCAAAACTTCATGCTAATTTTTTCTTGAATTTTTGAAACAATTATGTCCCAATCGCATACATAGTAGTCGGCTAGTGTACGTAAGAAAAATAAAAAAAATAAAGTTTCTGAAAAAAAAAAAAATATTATTATGAAAATATTTAATTATTCATTTCAATTATTTAAATACCCAGATTATTTTTTTTTGCTTTATTTATTTATTTTGTGTGTATGTAATATTCACTTTTATTTTTCATCATATATTTTCTATTACATATATGATACTAATAATAATATAGATGAATATATTACTCCGACATATTAAATTTCATTATAATAATTTCACAATTTTTTTTTCTTTTTTCAATTTCATTCGTTTTTTTCTATTTTGTTATACATTTTCTCTGATACTTCTCAACTGTGTGTAATTAAAGAAATTTGAAAGAACAAAATTAAATCAATATAAAATTGATCCGAGATTTTATAATAATTATTTACAAAAGTACAAAACCTTATAAAGCCATCGACAATCACTAATTACAATATTCGCATCGTATTAAATTTATTTCAATTTTTTTTTGTGCTTTTATTTTCGTCGAAATAATTTTAAATGAAAGAAATTTATTCTTCGTGGTATTTTTTTAATATTCGATGATGCAGATTTTCTTAATATTAAATTACAAACTATCTTTTTATTTTTATTTATTTCGCATTTTCTTTTTTTTAATATATTTTTGAAATGATTAAAAAAATCAGACTTTGCATTATAGTTGAGATAATAATCACCCAAATAATTTTGGATGTTTGTTAATATATTTATAATAGGCCTTTCTGTTTAAAAATTTTTTTTTTATTCGTGTTTATTGAATATTAATTAAATTAAGAAAATAAAGAAAAAAAAATATATATATTCCATTATTTGATTTATCAAACAACCATGCAGAATTATTTTATAAATGTGACGAGATAAAACAATTAATTGATGTTATGTGACAACGATAAAGAAAAAACAATATTAATAACAATATGACTATGTACAACATAAATTATATCAATCGCGTATACTTTCCTGCGCGTTCTCAAGATTTTTTCCATTACCTCAATAAACTTTTTAGCTTTATATCTCACTCTATATATGTTTGTATATTTTTTTCTATTTCCTATTTTTCCAGCCCTCTAATAATTTTTCTCATAAACCTAATTACTTTTTGACAATTACTCCTTTACCAGAGGATAATATAATATTTTTTCTTCTCAATTTTTCAACGCCAATCGCGTAAAGATATGTATTCCTAAACTTACACCTTCGATCACATACATTCATACACACTCATTCACCTGTTAAATTTTTAATTTCTGTCCGAAAAAAAATATATTTATATAACTCTTGGCACAAATCAACCACTTCCAGTCTTTAACGAAGAAGAAAAAAAATGAAAAATTTATTCGCTCTATTTTACCAACACTACAGCTATAAAATGACTTGATGAATTGTAAAAGATTGATAAAATAGAAATTATTCTTATCACCTGACGATAATATCATCAAATGATGATAATATACCAACAGTAGAACATATAAATATTCTTTATATTTTTATAGCTCGATTAATTATCGACTGATGGTTAAATTAAAAATCTAAAAAATTAATAATTATTTTCTTTTTGCCTTTTTATCTAGTGACGTTCACGTGAATCCTCACGATGAAGACTATGTCTGCGTGGATCTTGACTGCTTGGTGTCACTGGTCGACGCTTTGATCGTTTAAATTTAGCGATATCCTCACCGAATACATCGCCCGTTCTCAATGCCGAAATTAAATCATCAAATTCGCCTTTATTATTTTCACTTTGACCATTTGTGTTCGCCTCATTTTTCTTACTCAATGAAATACTATTGAGAATACCCTCACGTGAATTTTTCCTCTCCATCGTGCGTTTCTTCAACTATGAAAAAAGGAAAATGATAAAACAAAAAATAATTTAATAAAATATCAAAGAATTAATAAAAATAGTATAAATAATATTTTGTATATTTTTAATTTTTTTTCTTATTCACCTCTTGTTCTTGTTTAGCACGACGTTCGTCTTCCTCGATTTTTCTTCGCATATTCTCCACGTCCGATCGTGCTTCAGTTAATGCTTGCAAAAAATTTTCAAATATACCGAAGAATTCATCGGGTTGAACGCCCGCAGAATCCTCACCAAAGAGACGCACCGCGCGATCAAAACGAGTCTTCATGTCTTGGAAGAGATCTTCGGCCTCCGCAAGACGACACGTAGCTTGTGCTTGGAAATCTCTCATTGCCGGCAAGAACATGTCGCCCTGAAGCACTTGAACCTGACCACGATGAAATTCTATCGCAAGAAATAAATTCAAAACAAATGAAACAAATAATAAAAATAAATAAAAAAAAAATAAATAGCATTATTATTTTTGCTCTCACCAATTTCACGTTGAACATCTTGTAATCCATTTTTTAAATTCGCAACTTCTCTTTGTAAATCAGCCATACTAACACGCGCGGCTGTTCTCACATGCGGCATGTCCTCTTCAATATCCAAAACTTCACGAAATCTCGATTCAAGAATTTGCACGAGATAATGAAGTAATGTTGTTCCCTTAGAGCATGACGATTTTGTATCGACCAGACGATTCAACGAGGCCAATCGAAAGCCACCAGCATTGCCTCGAGCATTTCCACGATTGACGTAATTTCCCAGTGCGAGAACCAGTTCCAACAACTTCCTGAGTCTTCGCGATCTTGCAACTTGACGACTTGCCTCAAGTACTCCACGCATCCTCGGCGTTAATTCCGCAATACTTGCGGCGAATTTTTTCTTATAGTGCAAAGACCGCAGGCGCTGTTCATAATGCGGTACTCTTAAAAACAACGAGACAAATAAAAATAAATATATTTTAATGGAATATTATTGTATATGAGTAGAGTATTACACGTATATATATGCATAAATAATATGACGGTAGTTTGAAAAACTTGTTATGCAGAATTATTAGCTTACAGAATTTTATATTCAAGATATAATAGGGAACAAAAGAAAAAATAGAAGGAATATATAATTATAAATTAAATTCTAATTGATATAATTTTATGTTTGTATTTTTCGATTTTTTATTTTTGTATTATTTTACTCACTTGGAAATTTGATAGAGAAAACAATCAGCGCGACTTTGTAAATCTTTTTGATTCATATCAAGCAATGCAGCCTCCTCGGACGATGGTATATATTTCAATAATTGTTCCACCATATCAATATGCAAAATATTTTGTTGATCCATTGATAATATTGTTCGTGTAATTTCATTGTCTGACATTTTTAATTTCGACAATAAAATCGTGCAATTTTGCGCGCGTCTTGAATCAATAACTGACATTGTTTTTTTATTTTTTCCAGTTAAATTACGTAAATCTTCAATAGAACCCTCTGTTGGTACGCCATTTTTTTGATATGCACAAAATATTTTATCGATTGACTCTAAATCCATGACATTATATAATTTTGAATCGTCCAATTCTGACCAAATTGTTCCCTGTAATTTTTGTTCAGGTATCTTTGACCAATTAAATGATTTCAATGGATTACTCGGTTGCGGAACATTTTTAATTATTTCAACTTTCATTGGTGGCGGCGCGGCAGGCATCATTAAACATGGCGGTGGCGGTGGAGCGAGTGGAGGAGGTGGTGGCGGTGGTGGAGTTGGTTTAGCTTCAATTTTTTCTACATCATCATCATCAACAATTTTAATTGTCGCTTTAGCATCATCGGGAAGACTACCAGAAGCCACCAATTGTTCCAAACGTTTCCTCTCGGATTTTTCATTATTCACCTGTCGCGATAATGTTTCTAAATTATCCTGTAATTCAGAGATTCTTTGTTTCGTTTCGATATGCATTGATGTTTCTTTTTCAAGACGTTCTTTTATTCTAGATAAACTCGCTTCCATATCTTCTTTTTCTTGTGTACGTAAATCTAATTCTTGCTCTTTTTTCGCTAATCGACTTGACATTTCTGAATTATCACGCTCCAATTCTTCAGTTCTTTTTCGTGCCGCAACTAATTCCTCTTCTTTAGCTAATAAATGAACAATTTCTTTGACATTTATATCAATAGGTGCAACATCAGGATTCCTCGTTGTTCCCAATTCATTTCCCTCTGATTGCAAAACAATTTGTTGAACAATACGATCGAATAATAACCAATGCTGTGGATATGAGCCATAATCGAGTGGTAGCAATAAACAGTGCTCAAGTAAACTTAATAAATGTGTATAAGCTGCGGTGTGACTCAATTTACGACGTAATAAATCAAACATGGCCGTTGCACTTTTTGTATCAACGTGTTCTTTTTCAAATTTACGTGCCAATTCTTTTTCATCCTCATTTCTAACCATTTCAAAAAAATCTAAATGCCTGTCCAATGTTTCATTTTCATATTTTCGTAATTTTTCAATTATTGGTTGAATTCCAAGCATTAATAATTCATAACGTAAATGAAGACGAAATTCCATTGTTACTTGGCCGGGGCCATAATTTAATACTGCATTTATAAATGACATTATCGCTGTTTTTAATGACAAATTGTCTTTGTATATGCCAAAATTTTTATCCAAATCATTTATTATACTCTGAAATCGCGTTCTTTCTGAATGGTATTGTTGAAAATGAAGCATTGCTTCAAGAACTTTACGATGACCTCCAGGAACAAGACAAACTGCACCTAAAATTTCCAGTACTGATATTTTTGCTTTTATATTCTCAGTCGCCAGCGACTGCGAAATTGTATTTATCGCTGTTGGATGTGCCAATACATGAGCACGGCCATTCTATAATTTCAAAAGTAAAAATAATATATAAATATTTACACAAATATATTCATAAAAAATACATAAAAAATCCAATATCAATTTTTTTTTCTTTTAATTTATCGAGTAATTTGAATTATCATGAAATAAAATTCCATATTTTTCCTTACCGAATTGTTCATTAATGCTTTCAAACATCCTATAACACTTGTATGAAGATTACTATTGGACGCTTCGACGTCAATTGTGCCCAAAACTTGAAGAAGTGAATTTAAACCGTCCAATTCAATAAATCTCAAGACAAAACTGTGCGGTTGTGTTCTCAGTGCTGTTTTTAATGCCTCAACTTGACGCATTTGATTTGATAATTCCTCGGCATCTTCAGAAAACGGTGTCTAAACATATAAAAAAATATAAACAATCAAAAAAAAAAAATTATATACATAAAAATAATTTTTAAATACGAAATAAATAATACATACACTTCCAATAATTCTAACTCGATTAATATAATCCTCAGGATCACCACTCAAATCAGTTGTTCTCAATCCACCATTATCCAACGTATCATTCCCTTTACGTGAACAATAAATCTGCCATTTTTTATTAGCAGGCAGTGCCAATACTGCTTGACGATTGGCTTGCGTTAAATCTAATTCATCAACGAGCTCTAAAAACATTTTATTTAATTCTTCTTCAGCTGGCATTGGCAATGTTGGTGTCATTGCTTGTAATGTGAGTGTCCCCGTTTGCTCCACCACACAGTAAGTAATTTCCGGTGGCTCATCGTCCTGAAAAAAAATTAAAAAATGGTGAAAATATTTTTTACGAGAAAAAAACAAATTTTTTTTCTTTTCTTTAATGTCTTAAATGAGCCCACACTTCTCGTACACATCACGTATACCGTCGGCAAAAGGTCAGGGGATCAGTTCTGGCGGCTAAATTCCTCAGGTACTTTCACACTTGAATAGGAAATTATCCATTCGCACATGTATACATTTACATTTAGGTGGATAACTATAAGAGATTGTATTTATTGCTCGTAAACGTCATATTGGGACACTCATTTTACAGTTCATAATATGATGGATTATATTTATTTATTTATTTTTTTTTACATTTTTTTTTTTGTAAAGAATTAATTCGAAAAATAACTGTAATTGTATTATAAATAATTAAATATTGCTAATTAAAATTATTTAGCTGAATATTTTTTTTTTTCTTCTCAGAGAAAATAAGAGAATGAAAGATGTTGCATTATTATTTTGCAAGCAAACATTCATACGAGTTTTTAAATCCTTTCAAAGGTCTAAACCATATATGTATACATATTGTATATAGCATCAGTGCATATAATCAAGCGAGTGTTTTCAAATTCTTCACCTTTTCGTATACGTTAACTCGACTGGATTCCAGAATTTAAATAAATAAAAAAAAAAATATCAAGATTAACACTATTATTAATGTTGTATCGATAAAAATTTCACGAAAATATATATTTTTATTTATTTATTTTTTTCCTTAATATTTAGCCGCTGTTGCTTTCGACTTTTATTACCGGCAATATTTTTTAGTTACTCTAGGTAATAAAATCGGCAAAATATCCGCGAGGCTTCAGCTTGGTCCTGAGTTTAATGTTCTTTTGATGATTGGCAAGAAAGAAAAACTCGTTGCACTCTTACTCTTTGCTCTCAAACTCTCTCGCTTTCTGACCAGGAGACGCCTCAGCCAGAAAAAAAAAATTATCCACATGTGTATAAATAAAAGCAAAAAATTAAAATAATGAAAAATTCGCGATAGACGAAAGAGCAAAGGGGGATGAACAGGGCAATAAAGATAAAGGAATTTCTTCAGTCGAGTGAACTTAACCAAGGACAACAGGATTCATGGTGAGACCCTGATGCATATGTATATACATATATATACTCAGAACTTTCCTTCGAATCATCTTTGATCCTCTATATACATACATGTATAATAATATCTCATTCATTTTTATCCTCTTCTTTACACATTATTATACGATTTATGTATCTTCCCTTGATTCACTACAATATTGTAATTTTTTTTACATCACGCTGAGTGATTTCTTCCATGCGTGACTATGTCAAAGAAACCGACTATGACCATATGACGTCGAGCAATGTCATTCTATAAATGGAATTACCATCATGATTATGGCTAAAAAGTAAAAAGAAAAATAAATAAAAATAAATCAAGATTAAATTCACTTCTTGAATTATTTATTAATTTGAAGAATTCGTATTTCTGCTACAAGAACAATTTATTGAAATGTGTTTTTTATTTTTTTTTTTCAGTAATTGAGGTCATGTAATATTTATTTATTTATTTATAATTTTTTTTTTCTGAGTAATTTATTAGCCAGTTAGCACGGAAGTGCGATCGACTGATTATTTATACTTTCTTTCATTCTGGTATTTGTGACACATTTGTTTATACAAGGTTATGAATGTGAGAAGGTGCTAGAGAAGATGAAAAAAGTTAATGTAATAAATGTAATAAATTTAATTTAGACAGTAAGGAATATTATTTTATTTCTGTGTATGAGTTTGTAGCTGAAGTAAATTGACATGAAGAATTTTCCTTAGATACGCATGACTTGCTTGAAGTCTCTTCTTAGTTATGACGAATGTCATGATGAATATCACAGCTCGATGTTAAATGATGCGTGAAATTGTAGTATGTGTCATTGGCAATTGATTATAATGATAGAAATAAAAGAAAAAAAAATATTTTTTTCTATCCAACTCATTTATCCGTGTTTATATTTTATTTGAAAAATTATTTTTATCATTGAAATAGTTGATAATAGCTGAATAATTATATTGATAAGATAAATTTATTATAAACTTATCAAGATAAAATCACGATGTTTATATTAATAATCAATTATTTATTGTTCGAATAAAATTTTAATTCTTTTCTTTAATATTATTTTTTTCTATTTTCTGCAAATTGACTTTGAAACTTTCACTTATATAAAAGAGTTTACATTTATAGTTACGTTTCTATTAAAATTATAAAGATGAAATAGAGAGTGAATCCCTGCACGCAATATACACTGTGTACATATATTTGTATTCATAAATATTATAAGCATAAATTTATATCTGAATATCTTTATACATAACTTTCAATTTCTAATTTAATTTTCTTACTTGTAAACAACCACAAAATGATTTCTTCACTCTCGAAGGCATTGTTTGGCAGTGCACGACAAATTCTTTTAAAGGCTGTGGACTCTTCAACGGACAACTTGGAATTCTCTGAAACAATAAAAAAAAAATTCATACATACACACATACATATAAAAAAGCTCAAACAAAAAATAATAATTTAACTGATAAATTTAATTCCACAAAATAATTCATCAAATTTATATATATACTATATTACTCAACAGTATACCATTCTCAATCGATTTCTCCACAGTTCCATTTGTGTCTTTAATACATAAAAAAAATTTAAAACACAATAAAAAAAAAAGCAATGTAATAGTTCCTTAAAAAAAAAAAAATTATAAATTAAATTGCCTCAATTATTTTAATTCATTCAAACGACAATTCAACTCAATATCACAATACAATTTTAGTATATATAATTATTTATATACTTATATACATATATATATGTATACTATATATATATATATATACAAATAAATAATTAACAATGACGATGAATTTTCACTTTTATTTATAAATATCCATCAAGCTATTTATTTCCGTGTCGTTTAATTTATTTTATTACACACAAATAAATATAAACAATAATGAATGTATATACTCATAATTATATATATATTTATATTTATATGTATATGTAAATGTGAAATATCCAACACTGTGAAGTGACACCGCAAAAATAAATTTCCGGATTACACGACAAGGAAAAAGAGCAGAAATTACGAAATGAAAAAATAATAAATTCACTAGAACCATCATAAACTGTCTTCTGTTATCAGCTACACGAAACTTCTTATCAACACCAATTACATATGCCAACCAACATACATGTAAAGAATCGTCGTCACTACTGTGCTCATTCTTTCAAGGGCACATTATATTCAAACTTTAAAAATGTATTATCACGAGACATTCCACATTGAGAAAAAAAAAAAAGAATTAAAAAATAAAAATAAATGATACAGATATAAATAATGAAAAATTTTTTGGTTTAATTATCTTTGCATCTAGAAATGTAATTAATTAAACGAGTGAGATGAAATTAATTTTAATAAAAATTCTCTCTTTCTCATCATCGAGGTCAGTGTGAAATAAATCCAAAGCAATTATTTATTTTGATCTGAAGACAACAGAAAAAAAAAGTAAATAAAAAAAAAAAGGAAGAAATAATAATTATGCTGAGAGAATATAGATTCATAAATGTCAGCTATTGGTTTGGTAAAATTAATGCTTGCTCCATAGACAATTGCTCACGACTTTCACACGTTGACCGAGTGACACGCTCAAAGTAATTTTCATACGTATACAAAGTCGCAGTAAATAATATATAGTTACCTATATAATATTTATATCCATGTGTGTATGTATAATAAATATATTATGCTATATCACATGAAGTTTAAATTGATCCAATGCATTACGACAATTTTATGGCGCCACGTCACGAACGACCTGTCGATTCACGTTTATCTACTGTACCTGTTGTCCAATTGTTGCACATTGTCGATAAAAATTTTCATACGAAAAAATAAATTATAATTCAAAACATTTTTTTATCAATGATAAATGCGTTATATATTACATGTGTGTAAATATATTTAATGTTTGATTTGTGACAGAAGATAATTAAATTGTAAAACAAGATTAATCGTATCGCAATCAAAGTCCAATGTTCTGTTTGTAAAAGTGACAAGCAATAATAATAAATAAATAATTAATAGCGCACGGTATATTTTTTTAATTTATAAATATATTGTTTCGGCAACGTAAGACACACGACTGCCCACTGAACATTTCCGCGATCTTGATTATTGCGTGAAGTTGTGTCGGGAAAATATAATATAAACAGAAAATATTAACGCGAAACGTGAGAGTGCTTGGAGTAATGTGATATTTTCAAGGGTGTAAAAATTTATTTACATGTGGTATGATTGTGAAATAAATTTAATTTGAAATTATATATTTGACAGGAATCAAAGAAGAAAAAAAAATTTAACTAAAAATATAATTAATGATATCATGTATACGAAACAATTAATAATTTTTTTTTTAGTGTTATATTTTTTGTAATCAATCTAACGAACTTATTATAAACTATTCTAAGATAAATATTCATTGCAATGCAAAATAAAAATCAATCGTCTATAAATATTTCAATGTAATGCTCATATGCACATGTATATATTTTAATAAACATAAATATATATAAGTGTGTGTGTGTGTGTGTCAAGTGCAACTAAATATTGCAGTTACGCTTCCATGATCAACGCGCGCGCCTGCGCGTGTCTTACATTACTGAAAGGATATTGACATTGCAATTCCGTGGTTGGTCAATAATAAATAATAGAAAATAAGAATGAAATATAATAAATAAAAATATTTAACAACAATATTAAATTCACAAAATATTAATAAATAAAAAAAAAAATAGACCAAAGGAGAAATTTAAATACTTTGGTAAATTTAT
>JAQQBR010001833.1:4722294-4737394 GCA_030347285.1 Microctonus hyperodae | reverse complement strand
TCAATGGAAATTTTCAGTACACTACAAATGATACTGTTGATATAAATAAATTATTTATCACTGGAAATATACAGGATAAAAATTTCAATGAATTTATTGAATCCGTTGTGTTTTTGGACAGTGAAAATGTGACAATAACTGGCACTAAGATCTTTAAAAATTCCGTAAGTTTTCATAATCTCACAATTGAAAAAGAATTTAATAATATTTATTTAGAAAAATATTTCCATGATATTGTTCGCATTGATAAACCAATGAAAATTAAATCAAAATTAATTTTTCACGATGACATCATAATTAATGGTGATTTAATAATTACAAAAAATTTAAAAACCAAAACAATAATGGGAATTAATTATAATGAATTATTATCAAATGCAATGTACATAAATCAACCGACAACAGTGTCTGGCACAATGAGATTCAGGAATTTAACATTACAATCAAATATTGAACTTGAAAAATTAAATAATATTAATATGAAAAATTTAATTCCATTACATCAAGATCAAATAATTCCCGCCACTTTATATTGCCAACATATCTCTGTCGATAAGTTAAATATCACTGGAAAATTAAATGGTCATGATTGGAGCGCCCTCTTCAATGAAACATTTTTACGTAGTGGCGATCAAAATGTAACTGGAAATATATTTTTTATGGGTGGTATGATTGTCGAAGAATTTAATTCAAAATTAATCAACGACATTGATCCAAGTCAAATGATTTCTTTGAAGAGCGACGAAATATTAGTTGGTAATTTTGTATTTAATTCTTCAATAATATTGAATGGAAATTTAGAAATCGATGGATATTTAAATGATGTCAGTATGTCGAAATGGAAAAATGCAGTAATGACAAATAGGACACAATTAAATAATGATACTAGAATGGAAATAATTTTTGATAATTGGATCGTTCGTGGTAATGTGTATATTAATGGAGGTATTTCTGGGAGTAAATTTATAAATAATATAAACGTTGAACAATTAGAAAGAAATTTTTCAATACGTCAAAATAATTTAACGCAATTTTTTCGCGAGAAAAAAATTCATTTACTAAAATTATGTAAAGATTTAAAATTTTGGAAAAGTCCTGTTGATCGACGAATATTTAAATATAAATATTTTGAATATTTACAAATAATTGAATTGCATCATTCAATCGTGAGTATTCATGTTATTGATAATAATAATTATCAATATTTATTTGTTAGTACGAAGAATTGTGATTTGGGTTGTTTTGTTTATAATTATAATACTACAAAGTTTAATCATGTGATTACTATTAATAATTTTGGTTATATCAATCGATGGATATCATTTAAATTTCGTGGAATTATTTATATTCTCACTTTGGGCGAATCAATGTGCGGTCGTAGTTCGGGAAATTTTTGGAAACTTGTTAATAATGAATTAATATTAATTATTGATTTTGGCGATGTGACTGACGCGAAAAAAATTAGCAATAATGATTTTTTTATTATCACTAATGGAATAATTAATTATTATTCACTTGAGAATATTTCAAAAAATTCTACAGTCAGTTTAAATTCATGGGAATTTAAAAATAAAAATATTAAATTTCTACCAAACACAAATAAAACATTAATAATTGATGATTATTTTTTATATGAGTTGAAAAATATTAGTGATAAAAATATTTCCTCAATGGAAAATTTATTTAAAACTATTCATGTTACAAGTTTTCGTGTGGGAATTTATGAAAAGGAAATATTTGTTTATTATGATAAAAAATTAAGTGATAATTATATATTTATATCCAAGTATAATTTGTCAGTGAATTATATCGATCAGATAATTAATGTTAATCGTCCAGTGTCAATTAGAATAATTAATTTCGATAATTATATCGAGAACTTTTTGGTGTTTATCGAGAGTGGGAATAGAATACAAATTTACGAATATAAAGGCATTGAGGGATTTATTTATCGCGAAACAATTCGTATGAAAGCAGAAAAATTATATACATTTAAATTAAGAAAATATCATAAGCTTGTTAAAAGAAATTGTCTCGCATTGATTAATAATAATCGATTAATAATTCTCGAAGCTAAAATGTACGGCGAGAAAGTAGATATGAATAATTTTTTATGTAGATATTATTAGTAAAATCAGAAGAAAAAAAAAAAGAATGAGAATTTTATTAAATATTTTGGAGTAAAAATAAAAAATAATAATTACTTAATTCAATTTATTTTTTTAATAAATTTCACCTTAAACATTTGGCTTTACACAGTGCAATAATTTCCTCGTCTATTTCTGGATCTCCAGTTAATAATAATGGATGTATAAAATTTTTACCTGTCATTTCCTCGTCAGTTAAAATATTTGTTACATAATTATCCGAATGTGATTTTTGTTTATTTTCACTTAGACATATTTCATTATCTATTAAATTCTTTCGGAAATTAATTTTTTTACCTCCAGTAAATTTTCTCAGGTTTATTAATTCACTCTCACTATCTCTACTAATTAATTTTTCATCATCAAAATTTTTAAATATTTTTGTTGATGTATTTGGAGTTGATAAAGGTCGTGGAGATTTTTTTTCAATACTAAATAATTGTCGCAAAATTCTTGGCGTTCGAAAATTGATTTTTAGACTGTCTGAATTTGATTTCTGATGATCAACAAGACTTATGATCGATACATTATTTTTAATAAACTTGTTCTGCGGTATCAATTTATTCATATGTGTATCTACTGAATTTGTAAATATTTCTTCATCCATTCCAGTCGAGCAAGAATTAGTTTGCAAATTCAATGTTAATTCATTATTCAATAATTCTTTTTGCACTTCACAGCGATCGAGATGTGATTCAGTCAACGAAATTGAATCAAAATTCGTATCATGATACAATATCCTTAATGGATAATAATTATTTTTCAAGATATTATTTATAGAATAATTTTTCCCATCCTCATATTGATAATCATCAGGAAAAATATCGACGATACATTTTTCTATTATTTCAGATAATTTTAATTTATCAGTCTCAATTATTTTATCCTCAGTTATTTTAGTTTTATTACTATTTAACAATACTATAAATAATCGTCAAGAATTGTATAATATAAAAATAAAGTAAAATATTTAACAGCGAAAATAAAAATAAAATCATTGCAATTACATTAATCTGTTTTAAAAATAAAAGGATACAAATTTCTTTGTCTCGTTGCAACACCAGATCTTTATAGTAATCGACATTTCTCTCTGTTGACCTTTGAGACTCCTGAATAAATAAATAAAAAAAAAAAAATAAAACGTTATTCGTCAGCATCAATATACCTCGTGAAATTAATTCAAATGTCATATGCACCAGTTGTCCATTTAGTTCATCAATTCGCTTTCTCAATTCGTCATTTTCTACCTTCAATAAATCCATTTCGGTTTTCATTTCCTTCCGCAATATTAATTTTACATCATTCCTAATTAAAGCCACTCGCTGTGCGAACCTACATGTTGATATTGTCTCCTAAAATAATTCCGATTGAAATTCATAATTAAAATAACGTGTATAAAATATTTACAAAGTCGATTTTGAATATCAAGAAGAAGGGAAAAAAAAAATTAATTCCAGTTTTATATTAAAGTTAACTGACTTCAAGGTTAAATGCCGATATGCTGAGGTTAGCAAGCATGTTAGTGATGCAATTGCCACCAAGGCTGTCCCTCAAAATGGCAGTGAGTAGAGAATTCCTGAATGAATGATGTAAAATTAAGAATTATAAAAATAAATAATAACTCAATTTATTTTATATATATTTTTTTTTCTTTTATGTCAAAGACATTTGATTGATTTTAAGCACCTATATGGGACGTGACTTGTGTTTTCCTGACCAAGGCAAACTATCACTTGCTCCAGGTAATGCAAACTTAGGTTGATATATTTTGCTTCCGTCAGAATTGTCCCAGTAATGGCGCACTTATATACGCGTTCCGATCTAGTGAAATAAATTCCAAGAATAAACTCTCTCTCTAAATGTATATCAAACATTCACGATTATGTATCGATATAATGTTTCAATACAACGATCGTCGATGGAGGAATTATTAGTGGGCGCTATGATAGAATTTATTTATTGAGGAAAGTATAATAAATAAAAAATTATAAACTCACCCAGCTAAATCAACCAAGTGCATTTTCGCACGATTATAACTATTGCAATTTAATTTTTTCGATGATAAAATAATTGTGAAAATACAGTGAGATCGTGATGAACGAGGATTCATTGGAGTTTCTGAAGTAATGCTGAAATAAAAATTAAATTTATGTAAATCAATTTATAAATTTTTATTTTATTTAAATGAATTAAAATAATAACCGATTTGTTTCGCCAATGAATAATAAATCCATCGCTTCCTGTTCATTTTTTACTCGATGGATACTGAGATTTTTCAAATGCAGTGTACCCAATTCATCTTCATGAATTTCAACACGTCTGTCAATTAAATTAATTGATATAATGACGACGAGGAGAAATAAAATGAAACGAATAAAAATATATAATTATTATGAATTTTTTTTCAACAAGGAAAAAGGTGTTTTGTACAGAGTTATTTTATTTTATATCATTTAGTTATTTATTTATTTTTTTTCCGTTTGAATTGTTTCACAGGTAGGTGTGTACAGCACTTGTAACAAGATTGCAATGTCGCTGTTATGCAATTATGTACACACACGCTTGCAACCTGACGCAAAGTGGTTTTCGCGCAACGCGGAAGGTATACTTACGGTAGATCTTCAAGTCGTGAAGTCACTTGGCGTTGCTTTTGATCTAGTAAATCATATCCATTTTCATTATAAATTTCTAAATATGACAGTTCCACAGTGTATGAAATATTTGAATTATTTTTAATAATTTCAAATATATTACAAATAGTTCTTGGTAAAATTCCTGAACAATCATCAAATTTTTTTGAATCGCCCGTTATTGTATACGTCTTTCCACTTCCTGTCTAATTATTTATATTAATAATGAGAAAAGTTAATCTTTCATTTATTGACCTGTCATCGCGACGTTTATAATATACGTAGGCAGCAGTTGAAAAATTTTATTTTACCTGGCCGTAGGCGAATACTGTTCCGTTGTATCCATCAAACAGACTATACAAAAATTAATATTAAATGTCAATTTTTCGTATACTAAAATTACTTTTTTACTATTTAAATTTTTTATTTTATTATTTTAATTTTTTTAGGTTGGTTATGGGGAATTAGATATTAACCTGATTATGACAGGACGAGCTACATTGATAAAAATATCCTCCTGTGTAACTGTAACATCAAAAATTTGTCGGAATCTGAATTTATAAAAAGGAAGAAAATAAATTAACAACATAATTGTATCATATTTATTAAAAACAAATTTTATTTATATTAATTTACGAAAAATTCCACGACTCTGGACGATTATCGATATATTCAGTGGATTTTTGTGGCGCTGAGATAACCAAAAAATTTTCATCCAAATGTTTTCGTCGTCGTTTGTGAATTTGATAATTCTAAAAAATAAAATAGAAAAAAAAATATGCCATTATTTTCTTTCTCATTTTTTAATCAATTTATTAATTATCACGATAAATCTCTTCATTCATATTTACCAGTTTCGATATTTTATCAATTTCCGGCTTGAGTCGAGCATAAACTCTGATTGCATTCTTCACCATATTGAATTCGACAATAAAACGAAATGAAAAAAATTGTAGAAAAATTTCAATTTAATCACAAATCACATTCTTAAAAAAATAAATATAATAAATGATTAAAAAAAATTATATTCAAGCTCACACGCGCAGATTGCGATTATAGAAACGAGTGACAACGACTCGCGCGCCAATGTCGATCAATTGAAATGTGCGCGAACGAGCCGGCGCGTCGCCTTGACGACGCAGCAGTCAGAGAGACGGTCGCGTCGAAACGCGTTCGTCGTTGTCGTCATCGTCATAATCGTTGTTGTGTGCTGTTTAGACACGCACTCACACCCACATACACTCTAAAACATGCGTGCATTCATATAAACTACATAAATCGAGAGTATATACTCAACGGACCGGCGCAGAACAACGCCGAGGCCGCGGAAGTCGCGCTCTGCGCGTGCGACAACGTACGAGCAACACAACCAAACTGTTTTCAGGCTTATTGGGGAGGGTTCTCTTCGCACATACATTGCTCTCATGCGAGAGAGTAAACCCGGTGTCGTCGTGTAATAATAATCGCGTCGACGGAAAAAAATTCACACTAATTTAATTCCACATCAAACGATCAAAAAAAAAAAAAAATATTGAATAAAATTTTTTAAATTAATTTCATTTGAATTATTTTTCTTTCATATTAATGTATGTATCTTTATTTATTTGTTTATTTATTTATTTGACTGTTCATCTATTCATTCATACATTAATCCATTCATCCATTAAACAATGGATATTTTTTATTTGTATTTTAATCAAAGCGAGAACTAAACACGTTCTCGCAAATTTTATTCTGTCATCGACAAAGCACGAAAGAAAAATACACACGATGACTGTGTCATATTCACGACGTCTAAGTGCAATTACAAGATGAAAATGAGAACAAAATTGTGGACAATACGATCAACAACAACGAATTATTCACACGAAACATGTGCCCTTTCGCTGTCTTATTATTGATCTGCCGGTCGCCGGCTTTATTACTCTGCGTGGGATTTTGACGTACGCTCGGCCGGACCAAAATGTAAGTTAACACGCGATATGATTTCATCCTATGTATCAACACCACATAATTCACAATTAAAATAATACACCCACATTTATCCATACTTATACATGCGTATATCACACCCATTTACACTTGAAATTAATTCGGCGTTCCGGGAAAAAATTATGGAACTATTTTACAGAAATAAATTTTGTGTAATGAAAAATAAAAAAAAACAAATAATTCCAACGGCTATTTCATAATTGTTGTATTATTAACAACAATGTTATTCTCTTCCACATTCAAGTAAAAGTATGTAGCTCTCGTATTGATCGTCAGTGTTGAGTATATACATCTATGTACAGTTATATTGTGAATATATTCTACATAAGAATTTTTTTCAAATCTTTTGTTTCTCCAGCTTGACGAGCATTTGTTTTATGACAAAAAATATCCGTCTAAGAATCACAAAATCATCAAGACAATGCGACTGCATATATATTTACACATTCATATACAAAATTGTGTGTATAATATATCTATAACAATAAAACGCCCTCTGGCGTCTGTGATGCTTGGCACAAAAGTGTGTAATGTAACGCGGGCTTCAACTTCCATTCAAGTTTTATACTTTATACAACCTTGATGCTTTTTAAAAAAATTCATAAAACATTAATTTTATATACAAGTATTGACCGTGTAGTTACACTTATGTTTTGAATACACTTTTACATCGATAGATATTTTTATCTAATTTCCTGCTTGATGCTTTTATCATTTTTTCAATGCCTCTAGTCAAACATATCCAATATATGTATTCTATGTACTGTATAGATATATATATGTTTATCAATTTCCGCCTTTCTCCTCTTTCCCGCATATACATTCTCTCGTCTATATCAAATTGTTTCCTAATTAACTTCAACTGTATATACGAGATATTATAAATAGTAAATTATCAGAATCGAATATATGTCTTAATTGATTTTTCGACGATATGGATGTACAAAAAAAATATTAAGGTTTAATGTTTGACGTGGATTGGGATAGAGTGAATATATAGGAGAGAAATGTATTGGAATAAATAATTAAAGTCTTAATTAGACTCGTGCCGGTTACAAGCAGACTGAGTTGAAATAAAAGAGGGAGATTTAGTATCATATTTCCAAATATCGTGTGGGGCTTTAGGCTTTAGAGTTTAAGTTAGGTTTCTAGTAGATAATTATTCACGTTTTTTTTTTTTGTATGTGTACAAGGAATATATATATGTGAATGTTTGTTAGAATCCTTCATCATTTTGGCACGTTGAATTCTATAATTATATAAAACAGTATTATAGATTAAATTTATCAGAATATTTTTGTTGAATATTTATAAATACAGGATTATATGATTAGATATGATTTTTTTTATTTATGAAAATATATGTATGATATAGATGTGTGTGTGTGTTTATTTATTATATGTAAATTAAATTAAATTAAATGAAATTTAAATTGATGAAACGCTGCTGCATTTGAATTTATATTGCAAAAGTTGTATTATATTATTTGTACTTTAGCAGTGTGGCATTTGAAAATGTCAGTGTCTTCCTACATGGATTCCAATAGTTTGTTCAATTATAGATATATATTTATGTGGATAAATCCAGACTATTGTTCAAGAGATATTTATTCTGAGACAACATAGCAACTGAGGAAACGGTTTGCCATAGTTTATTTCAATTGAGTACAAATTAATTTACACACGACAATTATTATGAGAATTAATAAAAAGAAATTTTTTTTTTAATTTACTTTACACTTTTTTTTTTATCTTCACTATGACGTGTGAATTATTTTTAGCAGTTTTAATAAACAACAGGCGTGGTTATACGAAAGAAAAAAAAAAGAGTTGGAATAAAAATCAATTTCCAATATCGCGATATCTTATCATTTTTTTTTTTTTCGTCTTGAAAATCAAACAGGAAAAAAATTTATTATGTCAACGAATCATTTGACTTATGTACAGTGTCATTGCACTCCCAAAGTTCGATATAGCTATACATAACACAAATACATACATACATGTTTTTGTATATTGAAAAAAAAAAAGTAAAAGAAAAAATAAAACTATTATTTACCAAATCGATTTATGAAGTCATGTGCGATCGCGTATAGCGGGATATATAAACGCTCCGGATGTATAATCCCAAGTGCATGGGCATGTACATATATACTATAATATATATACTTCACGTCGTCTCGACGCGAAAATAGTTTCCTCCTCATGAAGAAGAGAAGAACGGTGAGAAACGCGTGAATATTACGGTATTCATCGTGTACTACATCTCTTTTATTTATCTTCACGGTATCTTTGATCTTCCTCTCTTTTTCATTCGAATATTTTATTATAATATTTCCATAAACAATAAAAAAAAAAAATATAATTCTTCCATTTATCCATTCACAGACGATAATATTTTTTTATACACGTGACAAATCGTCACATTAGTCAATTGAAATTTTTAGATATAATTTAGATACTGTCAAAAATAATTTGAGAATACTGTAACGAATGAAATCAATATCAGAGTGTATATATATAGTAAAATGTATATAATATATATGTATATATATCTTATATATATTTATATATCTAGTAGGGAGCGAGTGACGACCACACCATGTGGTCTATCGTTCTCTCTCGCAGCTGTCAGCTGTCCGTTTGTAAATATATATACGTATATATATCGTCATGGTAGTTGTATATATATGTGCATATATATACCAAATGCGAGAAGAGCCGTATATATAGAGAATTATATTATTGCAGTGGGAGAAAATTGTATAATAGATGAAGAAATAGAGGAAAAAAAATAAGTTCACTTTTATCGATGCTCTTTTTTTTTTTTATTTTTAAAATTAGTTTAGGTATGTATGTAATGTGTATGTATATACTTTGGTTAGTTTATTTCATTTGAAACGCACCTTGGAATCGTGTCACATCATTTGAACTGGATGTCTCATTGATATGCTACGCATACAAAGATTAAACCGCTCACTACATATTTTTTTTCCTCGAGTTTCTTTATATATTTTTGGAAGAAAAAATATTTTTTTCTCCCAGGTGATTTATTTGGACGTTTTGTGAAAGATAAAAATCATGAATATACAGAGGGAAAGAGAGAGAGGAAGGAGAAGGGATTTTTGATGTTGAGATGATCGGGGATATAATAGAGAGTGTGTGTGTGTGTTCGTGATTATTGTGAGTCACGTTCAAAGCCAAAATATTGTAGACCCTCATGATATCGACTTTATATTTTCATTTAGATTTTTCAATATACATTTAAGTCATACAGTTATATATACATGCTTTTTTGGGTTATATACTTAACTTGAAGAGCATGCAGTGTATGTGTATATAGTGTAAATACATACATTTATACATGCACAATGACGTCAGTGGTCTGAAGGCTGAAGAGTCGATAAGTTTACTAAGTACTTGGCTTTATAGCATGCAGTAAGGAATATATATATTTTTTATTTTTAGTGCAATATACATAACGTATATATGACCAAATAAAAATAAAAAGAAAAAAAAAATATATATTTTATAGGTCAATTGTTGAGTTCATGCTACAAGAATCAGTTAATATCATTAAAGAATGAATAAGTAAATAAATAAATAAAACGATAATGAGTTGGATTTGTCCAAATAAAGAAAAGGAAGATTGTCTATCAAGTTTGTCATCAGGTATACATATACAGTCTTGCTCGAGTCCTTTCACGGTCATCGAGATCGAAAGCAATACAGAGATATACAACGAATCCCATTGCACGAGAACTCGTTGCTCACTTGAGTCTCTTTTTTTTTTTCGTGTGTTTATTTTTTATAATTCATTTCATCGTGCCTTTTTCCTTTATATAGAGCGCACCGCGAACGTCTTTTGCGCTGTAACGTGAACTGAATCAAGGGTATCGTCACCACCAACTACAGAATATAATTTTATTTTTCTTTTTTAATTCTTTTACTTATTTCTTTCCCCGAAAAAATCGCGCCGTTGTACTTACGTCTCTTCTCTCTTTTACATTCCTTGTCTCGTTTGCCATATGTGAATATATATACGAATGTATATTATATACATACTTGTAATACACGTTTATGTATATAAATATTTATGTGTATAGATGTGTATTATTGGATGTTAAATAGCGCACAACGGAGAATCACAGTTTCCGAGCTGTGAATTTAACATTTTACTTTGCTCTCAATTGACGTCAATTTCAGTCAATTGTCGCAGCTTTGATCATAATTACACTCCATCAAGTTTATTTTTATTGACCGGACGGATATGCAAAACTTTAATTCATCACGTTGTATATTATATTCATACAATTGACAAAATTGAAATAACAATATCTAAAAAATATAAAAAAATGAATTATAATATGTATAATAAATGTTGAATATTTTTTTGCAAAATATTTTTTTTTTTATTTTTGACTTAACGGTTCATAAATTATTTAGTTTCTCGAGAATAGCCTCGACCCAATGGTGCCTCGCCCTCCCATACTTGTCCTTTAACACACCGTGAAATAATTCTAATTACAATCATTTTACATAGACTAATATATGTATATGTATATAAATAAATATACATTATGGGGGTGTGGTTGAAATTACTATAATAACCCTATCCGGTGGTGAAATAAATTTTTATATTTCCACTAAACTTGTATATAAAATAGATAAGAATATTTTTAATTATTTTAATTATTATAAATGATTGAATTAGATAGATAAAGAATTTTTTTTTTAATTAAATTTATTTGTGAAAATATATTTAATGAGTATATTTTTTTGTTTATTTTGTGGTATAAGTGGAATTGATTTTTGTGGGATAACAACGAATGAAGAGACAACGTGACGACGACGACAATGTGAGTTAAAGTAGTGGGGAGATATTGGACAGATGTTTGGTCCATGCCACGAGGGCTGAGCTCCAGCAGTAGTACCCCATGGGGTGTTGCGACAGGAACTACCCTTCGTATATATATGTATACATCAGTGTTGCGGGCTTGTGTGAATTTATATAGATGTATGTATTTTTTTTTTTGTATGTAAAAGTTTCGGGTTTAGTTGAACAGCTCGCACGAGGAGTGCAGGAGCTCTACTGTAGTTTTGAGATGTAGTTATTCAGGGACTGTCGTTGTGGTGCGATATATAGCTAGGACAATGGACTTTTTCGGATCTCAATTTTGAGGAGGGTGTATATAAGTATAGTGAGTTACAGCCACGTGTTGGATATTGAGAATATATAAGCTTATAGATTTTTTTTATTGGGGAGAATTAATAAATTTAATTTCGTGATTTTATTATTTAGATATATTTTTGTGAATTTAATAATTAATTAATTAATTCTGTGCCTGTGATATTTATATTCATTTATTATAAATTCATTTATTTTAATATATTTTGATGAATTTTAATGTTCAAGTCTGGTATAAAAATTAATATCAATATTAATTTATATTTAATATTTATTTATTTTTATTTCTTGAAAAGAAAAATTTGTATTTTAGTTATAAATATATTACTGACATTTATATTATTAATTTCTTTTTTTTTTATGTTTTATACTACTTTGGGATTGATTTCCGGATGTTCATATAAGGTTTAAAACGAGAGAGTTACAGGAGAAATTATCGAATTGAATGCTGGATATTATATCAGAGAATTTTGTTGTTTATGTATTTGTGACATATCAACATCACGTAATATATATCGGAAAGCAGGAAGACGAGTGTGAGAGACTTATTGAAATTCTTTATAAAATAATTTTTAAATCAAGACATTAAAATAAAAATTTTTCTCAAGTGTTAAAGTATTCTGTCTAAATTAATGATGAGACATAAAAGTGGAATTGTCACATGTGTGTGGTAATTATATAATTGAAAAAATAGATAAACAAATAATTAAATAAATAAATAACCAAATAATAAAGGATAAAATAAAATTACTAATAATTTTTAAACGTAAGTAAAAAAAAAAAATTTCATTATATATAAATATAATTATATAATTAAAAAAATAAATAAACAAATAATTAAATAAATAAATAACTAAATAAAAGGATAGAATAAAATTAATAATAATTTTTAAACGTAAGTAGAAAAAAAAAATTAATTTAATTATATTTTCAAATATGATCTATGACTTTCACGTCTCAACTTTTGTTAATAGTCTTCGTGACATCTCAGGACCTTGAAATACCTTATACAGGATGAGGTTAGACAGAAATAAATGTATATATATATACATATATGGTTTATATACCCACGAAGTTTATTATCGATTTTTTTTTGCTTACAAAAAGGGTCGGCAACCCTCATTTGTACTCGCATAGGATGACTCATTTAGGATATCTCGTGTTGCTAAACGAGATAGCAATCTCTAAAGTTTCATTAATCATCTCTCGAGTCATGTGAATTATTAATTGGCAATAGAAATTTATTAGAAACGCATTTACAAATTTATATATTCATTAAATCATTTCTTGAAAGAGAAAATTGTCAAAAGAAACATGTTAAATGCGATTATGTAAAAAATTTTAAACGCGATCAACTCATTACAAAGTGGTCGAGAAATATATCTACATATTTGTACGTGTACTCCATTCACCGTGTGTGCTTTTTCATGCGTGAAGTTTCTGATTGCCAGAGCAGAAGAGAGAGGAAAAAGGAAATAAAGAAAAAAATTGCAAACATTCGAATATATGAATATAGATAAATGTGTGCTCGTGGGGTAAGAAAAAAAATCCCAATCCACTGACCTAGAATTGATGATAACATATACGTAAAACGATTGATAATAATATACACCTGTATACATTTTAATGTATGTATATCGATGTAGTATTTAGTTTTATATACCAATTTTTCTTTTTTTTTTATAGACAAGTGAAAATAATCTATTTATGCAAAATAAATTCAATTAATTCACGATTTATCTTGATATTTTACGTACATGGTATACATTTCATGCTTCACTACTTCATCTTTACATTTGTATTTATATGTATATAAAATATATATGATATATATTTTATATACATGAATACATCAGCTTGAGATAGAATATTGACCTCATTATAATGAGTAAACAAATAATATTAAATATAAATATATTTCTAAGTCGAAATCAACGAAATATGAAAAAATAAATAAATTAATTAAAAATAGTGTATATATTATATAGTTAAAATTTTATTGAAATTTTTTTTATAAACATTTTTAAGTTAAAATTAATGGAAAATGAAAAAATAAATCAATTAATTAAAAATAGTATATATATTATATAGTTTAAATTATATTGAAATTTTTTTAATAAACATTTCTATATGAAAATTAATGAAAAATAAAAAATTAAATAAATAAATTAAAAATAGTATATATATTATATAGTTTAAATATTATTAAATTTTTTTTAATAAACATTTCTACATCAAAATTAATAAAAAATGAAAAATTAAATAAATTAATTCAAAATAGTGTATATTTATATACTAAAAATTATTTTGGAATTTTTTTGAAAAACATTTTTAAGTCAAAATTAACGAAAAATGAAAAACTAAATAAATAAATTAAAAATAGTATATTTATTATACAGTTAAAATTTTATTAAAATTTTTTTTATATATGTATATATATTCACAAATTCGTTTCGTTCAATATACACTATTATATGTTCTCCTTTTCCTGAGAACCAAAAAAAAAAATATTAAATAAATGGCAGTAAACCTTTCTACATACTTTCTTTGCAATAGACATTAACCAAAAAGTATGTCTAGAACGTGCAAAAATTTTTTTTAACATCGATCATTCATAAGATATACAGAAATACATATGTACGAAACACTGAGCAAACGTGTATTGTTTAATGTATATCGATTGTTGGTTTAGGTCGCTGCGAAAAAATTAAAAGAAATAAAAAAAAAAAATTCCTTCGTACGTAAATACGAAGAAAGAATTTTTTTATATATTTATTTATTTATTTTTTTTTCATCCTTCACTTCTCTCTCGATCATTATGGATTTGGGGCGCTTCCTTTTGATCTACTTGAAGCCACACACGCGGAACTGGGCTCTGTACAAAAGGGTCATGTCAAACGTCTTGCATGACAATTGAATTGCGATGGGTCAACGAACATTTATGACAACTGTGTGCTTCGATGTGATGACACTATCGTTATACTTATTTATTTACATACATACACACATTCACATGAATAAATATACGTGTTAGGAATTTATTTTTCTATCATATCACGCATTAATAAATAAACAATGCCATGATGAAATTATAAAACAATTATTAAACATGTGTATACGTGAATAAAATTTAATATTCATTT
>JAQQBR010001833.1:4703345-4717939 GCA_030347285.1 Microctonus hyperodae | reverse complement strand
GGGGGAAATTTTCAAGTGTGTGCTTATGGGGTGCTTGTTTAAATAAAAAAATATATTTCTTTAAACATATACACAGAGTATAAAAATCTTCAAGATTTACAACTGTGCGAACATATACAACATCTGTAGTGAGTTAAACAGTGTGGTTAAGTCCCCCATTCTTTGTCTTTATAATTCTTGTCGACAAATTGAGTGACACACAGTTGCATTAATATTTATACAATGTTTATAAGCCAATATATTTCACTGATAAATATAATAAAATAAATAAAATTAAATTCTTAATACATTCACGAATAATTGCAGTCAAATTTATTTTATTCTTTGTTAAGGCTGATAAAAAAAATATATAAATTACTTCTTCAATGTTTTCATTATTTTTATTTGTTATTTTAATTTGGAAAATGTTGTGAGACCCTTCATTGAATTATACAATTAGCCCAAGAATGATACCAATGTTTACAGAGTTAGGGTAAACCTTCGGTGGCACTTAAGATGTCGTTTAAACACAGACAGGAAACGCGAGAATACACTCAAGCGTAAATATTATGGCCTACTTGGTCGGTAGCTATTGCAGCGCAGAGTAAAACAGAAAAATAAAATTAGAGGAATAGAAATGCTTAACGTATAAAATTAACCCATATGGTAATGTGTATATAATTATGATGACGTGACGTTTAGAAATAATTATAAAATATATTTTTTATTGGTGTCTATTATTTTTTTATTTGATTTATTGAGTTTGTGGGAAGGGTGTTTTTTTTTTTAAGGCTTTTGATTTTTATTCTTACCACGAGGTAATGGTCGTACTGGTGATGGTCGACATAAGTTTTGATATTTTTCAATTATTTCGACATAGCTGGTAGACGGTAAAAAATCGTAAAATGTCATACACTCATTACAATTACCAACGCAATGACACAATTCGTTTGAACTTTGATTTGAGAATTGTACAATTAAATCTTGGGTGTTTGATTTTTTTGGACAAAATTCGTTTGATAAAATTCGTTCCACGCCAAATTTTAACATTGATGATGAAATATTATTTTGTGGTACAGATAATTTTGTTTCGTACTGCTCCATGATTTTTAATTTTTAATAACATAATAAATTCATATTCAAACAACACTTTAATATAATTTTCTAAACACTTCACTATTTTATTATTTTTTAATTACCTATTTATTTTTAACTGTACTAATTTTTTCAAGATCGCACTACTAGTAATTTAAAAAAATTCTCAAACGATAAAAAAGTGTGTAAAACAATCCAACAACCCACCGCGATCTGTTCAAGTCGAGATTTCACGTTTAAGTAAAATCCGAAAAAAATGATAAAATAAAAATAAAAAATCAAAAAAAAAAAAAAATCACATCGTCATGAAGCGACGACGTCTGTGATTTGCTTAATAATCCAAGAAGAGGCGTGGCTTGATCTCTCAGTGAAGATTACTCAGAGTGCTCAGGGTGGATCATTTTGGAAGCTGTGTGAAAATAAATATTGGATAAATCATTGTATCAAAGAAGTGTTACTGCGTATTTTTCGCTTATCCCCATTTTAATTTACTTACTTTAAATCAAACATAATTACAACGATAATCATATCAACTTGCCAATCGATCAATCATAATTAAAATCAATTCACTAGATCAATTAAAAAAATCTAATGGAAAATCCGCAAAAAAAAATTCTCTCACTTGAGAAAAAATATTTTTAAAAATTCACATGACAATAATTAAATATACGTATTTATATTTATATAAATATTTTAAATCTTCAGGACAATTTAATTACAAATTAGTCAGAAACTTTTATCCCTGTACGCCATATGGTCATCATCTTATACACCAACCGTTTTATACAGACACTAAAATGTTTATTTGTAGTAGCCATGCTCCGAAAACGCAGTACCCGACCAACACGCCAAGAATATTTTCTCAAAATGTATACACATATGTACACAAAAAATACACATACTCACAAACGTCAATATTCTATTCGATTTTATTAGATTTTAGCATTTTCACTTCTGTTCAATTGATAAATTAATCATAAAATAAAAATCAAATGAAATATTAAGATAATTTACACCAATAAAATTTAAATCTATCAATTTGATAAACAAAAATTTATTAACGATATTTATGATACGATGTATATTTTTCTGATAACATAATCATTCCTTGATACATTTTATCCACATCAAATTCATTTTCCATTGGATCATTTATGAATGTATAACGCTTTGGTCTCGTGTATTTTTGTAAGCTCTGTAAAATTGTGACAGTTATTAATTTATTTTAATAAATTGTTTGATTATATTTATTGAGTCAGAAGAATTTTTAATACTTACTGATAAAACAATTACGTTAGAGCCATTTGACATGGAATTTCTTCTTATTGCAGAAATAATGAGGGTAAGTAAATAACCACCAAATGCTAAGAATGAAAGTGTTGTAATAGCTAGCTGAAATATTTTTGATATTTTTGTATCGTGTCCTTTTTCATCCCAATAATCGTCATGTCGTTTTATGGATTTATTATCGATTTGTCTTAAAGGCAATGCCTTTGGCAACGTCACTGACACTCTTCTTCCTTCAACTTCCTCATCAACTTCAGAATTATCTAAATTTAAAAAAATAAATAAAAATATTTATGCCTTTTATTTCTGTTATTATTAATTGAAGGTAAAAATTTTTTTTGCTTTACTCACCATTATTTTCAGCTAAATTAGTTTTTATTTTAATCAACTTCGACATTGGGAGTTCACTGAGACTTCGAACTTCGTCGAGGAAAAAATTTGATTGACCAATGAGTGACTGAGGGAAAATTATTAAGTTCAAAGTGAATAATAATATTAAATGATATTTTTTTAATGGAATCATTTCTGTTTTTTGTTCAAGACAGGTTGATTTTTTAGGTGAAGAAGCAACACACTGACAAATATGAATGAGACTGGATCAGTATTTTGAGTAGTCATGTTCGTGGTTGAGCGACGAACCGAAACATGTGACACTTCAAGTTATTCTCTGAGAATGAGTTGATGTTGAAGTAAATAAGCGACTAATTGCACAAAAATCCGTTATAACAATTATAGAAAATTATTTTTCTCCAGTTACAGTTGTTGTCTTCGAGTCAGAAGGATGTTGCTTTTCTCCTATAAATATTTGATTTATTTCGTTGCAATATGTCACTGTGGATTCGGAGCAGCAAATAGAAATGACGGTAAATTATTTTTTTTTTATTTATATTATATTTTGTACATCATGTAAACTAATAATTGTGAAATGATTTTCTTCATGATTAGGAGTATTGGAAAAATTAAAAAATGGGTTAAAGTATGCACGTAATTATTTGGAGACAGCAAAAGAAATTGCAGATTTAGTGGCAAATAGTTTGAAACAAAATAATAATGACAAAAAACGCGGTGATGAATATGTTAAAAATGATAAAATGCCAAAGGGAAATTATTATGATAATTTGACGTCAGCATTCTTTCGTCTTCTCGGTTTGGACTCACCAAAAATAGCCGCAATCACAGTAAACAGTGCCATTTTCCTAGCACAATTGGTACATTATTATTCGTAATTATATTTAAAAATAATTCTAAATATAAACACATGCGTCTATGAATAACTTTGATATTATTAAAAAACAGATCAATTCATTGATGAAAGATAACAAAGAAGTAAACAAAGAGTCTGAAGAAAATATAAACAAGGATGAAAGTAACTTTGATCCACTTAAATTCGTCATGAATACCAGAAATGAACGGGTAAAATAAACAGTTGATGATTTATTTATTATTTAGTGATATAAAATGATAAAAAAAATATTTCTTTTTATTAAAGAAATTTTATTTTATTTTACAGATTCAAAATTTATTGAAACAATCACAAAATCCTCAACTTCCAGAGCAAATAATTGATCATTTGGATGTTATAGATTCATCCTGTGTGAGATTATTAATGTGTAAAATTACTCCAATTATTTTACACGCACAAGAATCATTAAAAAATAAAACAGTAAATCGAAAATTCGATCTTACATCGTGGTTGCCGGATAAACAATTGTTTGAGGATAATGGCGATAATTGTGAGGAAAAATTCTTGGATTGTAAAATATTTCCAGATGAATAAAGAAAAATTTAATGAATAATTTTAATTTTATAAATATACAGGACAGAGATATATTATTTATTAAATTATTAAATTGAGGTAAAAAAATTGAGAACAAACAATTTGCGGTAAAGTTATTGAAACTACGCAATTATATTTTTTAAATATGTATAATTTACGTATGTATGTATACATAATTATATATCAATTTTAATTTGTCGTAAGAATTAATTAAGTGATGATAAAAGGTGGCACGACTAGAGGTCACAAAATTTATTTATTTCTCTGTTTTATTTATTCGGGAAGCGCTCATGTTAAGATTTTAAGAACGAATTATTTATCTAATAAACTTTTTCTCTAATGAATTTATAATTTATAATCCTTAAATTTGAATATTTCAGGTTCATTATTTTTATTTTAATTATAACAATCTAGAAAAAAAAAAAATCTGTAATTTTTCTAAGTTTATACCTCGATTTATCTCTTTAAATATTTTAATTATCTTTCTTCATAATTATCATTTATATTCATTCATCTATTTCTCTTAAATTTTATTATATAATAATTTTTTAATTCAATATTTTGCTTTGAGTATTTCAAAAATAAATAAATAAATAAATAAATAATAAAAACTTTGAGATTATATTTCATTTTTCTGTGATAAAGAAAAATCTAAAAAAAATTATTCTCTGTACAAAATTTCTCCCAAACTATTTACAGGAAAAAAAAAATAATAAACAATGATAACAATATTTTTTCTGTCGGAAAAAAAAGTAATAAAATTTGTTCACTTTCCCCAATTATCTAGGGAATATTTTTTATAATATTCTTCTTTGTTTTTTGTTCTTTTTCCCATTCTCAATTCATTATAGATTTATCAAAAAATAAATTCCATTTTCTTTTAAATTAAAGCGTCGCTTGAGCCGAACCAATTAAATCATTTGTTTCAACTCGAGCTTGTCGCAACCAGTCTCGCATATTTCTCGTTCGTTCAATCAAATTTGATGGTCCGCGTTCTACTGTACCAACACTAGTGGTAAAACCACTATTTGGACCGTATTGTGCAATTATATTTTGTGTCGTTGTGGTTGGTGGATGTGTCGCTGTTAATTGCGAAAGAATATTCGATTGAATATTCGGTGTGCCAAAACCTGAAGTTAATAGAACATAAAAATAAATAAAATATAAAATAATTCCAATTATTAAAATCAATCATTAAAAAAAAACGGAGAATAAAAAATTTTTTTTCTACCTTGAACATTGTTTGATTGAGTTGTTAATGGCTGAAATGGCATCCATCTTAAATCCGAATACATAAGAGTTGGTGGAGGTGGAACTGTATTACCACGTCGTTTATTCAAAACTCCCCAAATTTCACGAATTTCTGAATTTAAATTTTCTAAACTCGCAATAATCTCTGTCGATTCCTGATAATGATCTAGCTTATCTAAATATAATATCAAAATCGAAAATAAATTTATCTCAATATTAATTTCAAAGAAAAAAAATTCATTTAATTTGTTTCTAGAAAAGAAAAAAAAATTTTTTTTAATTTTTCTATGAAAGAAAAAAAATTTTTTTTTTCGATTCTGATTTTTTACAATATTTTTTTTATTATTCTACACACCAATACCTGTGTCTGTACGTAAATCAGTGGAGCTAAATCCACTACTGGCACTCGAGACATCACTCAATGTTAATTCATCATTTTTCAATGGAGACGCGTCATTTTCATTTTTTTTTGCACTTGCAACTCTCTCCAACGATTGTTCCAAATGCTTCAAGTGTATTACCTTTTCACCAAGCAAACTTTTTGTTCGATGAAGACTGACCTCCATATCAGAAAGCTCACGTTCCTCCTAATAAGTATCACTCGATGTTAAAACAATTCAACGTAAAAAAAAAAAAAAAGATTTCTCTTGTTTCGTTTTTTACATATATAAAAAAAATGTTTCTAATAATACACACCTGAACCAATTGTTCCAACGTTGCTCTTGCACTTCGTTGTTTCCAAGCTTTTTGTATTCCCTGGAACATATTTTGTTGAGCTTTCAATGTTTCTCGTGCGCGCTTTACAGAATCTCTCTCAACGTGTATCCGGTGTCGAAAAAATTCGAGCTCCGATGATGAATTAACTGGCACTGGAATAAAAAAAAAACAAAAATAAAAAAATCGTTCAAATAAAAATAAAATAAATCATACATAAATAAATATCGTTAAATATTTATTAAACCTTTGTCTTGAAATGGATATCGCAGTGTATACGCAGTATCATTAGTAGGTAATTGATCTCCTAAATCCTCCAATTTCTCCAACTGTTTTCTAATATTTTCCACTGGATTCTCCGTATCATTATTATTATTTTGTATAACTTTTGGCACAATATTTGTTTTTTTTCCATATACTTTCTTTTTCTTAATCATATTTGAGTTCATTGTTTCGCTGGCGGTTGTTGTGTCATCAGATTCAATTTTTGTAGCACTTCTCGAGTCGCCCTGACTTAACGTAAGTGGAAATCCCGATGACGTCTGTCCGTCATTATTTTCAGTGGCATTTAAATTATGACTCTCCGCCGGCCTCGAACATGAACTAGTATTTCTTGATGGTGTTCTAATATATACAAATTAAGGCCTATAGCCAGATATTAAGGCAAATAACATGAATATGAATAAAATGTACCAAAACAGCAAATCACTTTGTATAATTATCGTTAAATAAAATTAATAATTTATCATTATAAAATTATGTATCATATAGGTAAATAGTAAATTTTTTTAATGCAGTGTAGGTACATATTTATGATTGAATGGTGGTGCAATAGGGGGCGCTGATAACTGCGCATAATTTTGTATAATATTTTAAGAGAAAATTTATTGAATAAACTCACTTTTGTAAAGATGACTCGGTTCGGTCTGTTCTAGTTCTAGTTGATGCGGATTTTTCCGTCTCCGAAGCAGTTGTATTTCCCTCCTTACGTTTGTTTCTTTTTTCCACTGCCAAACGCACGTCATTTTTGAGCTTTAAATATTTTTCTTTTAATGTCCTGTATTTATCTTCCAACAAACGTTTTTCGCAACGAATTTTTTCAAAGTCTACTGTCTCCTGTCGTGTGGCACGATCGGATATTTTCTTGGCTTCTTTCTCAATTTCACGCGAAAAATCAGCACGAAGATCGTCCAATTGTTGTTTATAAACTTTTCTCGCCATTCCTTCCTGAATAATTAATTGGTTATTAATATAAACAAAATTTTTTTTATCAAAATATTTTTTTTAAACTTACTTCGACACGAAAATCTCGCTGTATTTCCGCTAAACATTTTTCATGATCTTCTGTAATTTTATTCATTTTTTCTCTTTGCTTTGTTCGAAGTTCATTTTTCAAATCTTCGAATTCTTTTTCCATTTGCCTCTTCATTATTTCTATTTTTTCACTGTGCTGTTGGGCAATTTCACGTTCAGCTAATTTAACAGCCTTCTCTTCATCTAATGTTTTCTCATAATCATTTTCCATAACTTCAATTTCTCTATTTCGCAATGCCAATAATTCACGTTTTCTATCATTCAATTCTGTTTTTAATTTTTCTAAAATTTCTTGTCGCTCTTTCTCATAACACATTTCCAATTCATTCTTCATCTTCGCTAAATTCTCTCGTCGGATTTCATCCATTTCATTAATCAATTCTTCAACTTCTGCATTCTCCTTCTCAGCTAATTCACGTTTGAGTTTATTTAATCTCACTTCAACATCACGTTCCATTGTCATTTGTTGTTCAGTAAAATTTGCTTCAATTTCCTTTCTAGTCTTTTCCAATTTCACTTCAAGACTTCTCTTCAATGACACAATTTCTCTTTCATGTTGTTTACTAATAATATTTTTAACATCGTCATCAATATTACGTCGTGATTTTTTACTGCGTTCATGATCAATGGCCTCGAGATCCGTTCGTAATTTCATCAATTGATACACTTGATCTTTTTCACGTTGCTTATCGATTTGTTGACGTTGATCAGTTTTTTTCATAGCTTCCAACATTATTTCCTTACTCTTACGAATATCATCAAGATTACTCGATCTCGATTCATCTAATCTACTCATTCTCGGTGTACTCTCGCTATCACTCTTTGAAAATAAATCAATATTTTTAATATTATTAAATTTATTCGTTGGATAATAATCATTATCAGTAGAATCCTCTTTAACAAACTGATTCAAATGATCAGTTTCAGATACATTTCGTACGAGAAATCTATGTCCAACTACTTTAGCTGGATTTTTTTCCTTCGATGCTTTTATCTCTGTATCACAATTTATCACGTCTTTCAACGTCTCCTTATTAGCATAATTTATTTCGTTTAATTCACAATTTTTTGAAGTAACACTTGAACTATCAAAAATCTTATCAACAGCATTAGCACAATCCGCTTTGACTTCCGACGAATCCTCACCCCAATCCTCCGCCTCATCATCCTCACCATCATCGGAATAAAGAAATTTAATGTCCCCCACATCTTTTTCAAGATCAAAGCGCACGCTCTTTCGTTCCTCCTCCATTGGACGATCGTCTGAAATAGTCGTTGATGATAAAAATAAATTCTAAAGTTCAATCGTACAGGACTTATTGCACTTATACACTTTAAATACTACAAATATTATAACTAAATCAATTAATCAATCACATGATTAACAGGTTGATAATTAACGGATTAAATAATAGATTTATAAATTCGAGGATTGGAAGAAAGTGTCTGAGACAAGCTCTATTAGTGCTTCACTCACCGTCTTCCATTAGTTTTTCTCGGAGAATAGATTTGGGCCTGTCAACATTCCCGGATTCATTAACATTCACTGCCATTTGTGTTGTCATTTGGAAATCTTCCAAACGCGCACCATCTTGACACGGTGTACTGTCACGACTACGATTGCTTTTAAGAAAAATCGAACCACCGCCAATAAGTGTAAGCTCTTTTTGATTTTTCGATTTTCGGGAATTTATTTCCTTAGTAAATTTATCTGTTGATGATTTTGTATCGGATTTCGTCAATGAACTTACGCTTAACTTATCAATATCAATAATATTTTCCTCTGAATTAAATTTACTTGACAATTGTTCCCAATCTTTTTCATATCGTGGACTCATTGATTCAGATCTCTTAACAATTTCGCAAAAATTTATTTCTTCATCATTACTATCCAGTAATCGGGGACTTTCAAAGAACTTCGGATCTTGAAATCGTAAATTTGTATAATCTCTGGATAATCTGTCAGTCATTACAGCACTGTGAGAACGAGCACCACTAGTGGGTCGTTTACCATCGCGTCTTCGTGTTACCATGTCGATAGTTGATTTACGCAACGGCGCCAATTTCGTTGGAATTTTTGTTTGCATTGTGGGAACCTTTGATATTGTCGATGTTGGTGGTGATAATAAAGCTTGCGGCTCTTTCGGTAACGTCGCGTCATCTTGCGACTCTAAATCCTTAGCAGTTGTCTTAGAATCATCGTCTACAATTAAAAAATTCCAAGACAAAAATAAATACAATCACATGAATCGCACAATATTTAATTTCATTTCCTCATTAATTCAATTGAACGAATATCGGTGTCTTACCAATACTAGCTTGTCTACTTCGTCCGGCTCGAGCTTGCTCTACTAGTTCCTTATATCGCGCGTCTAACGGATGCTCCCAACTAGTGGTGCCTGTTGACTGTTTGCAATAATACCAAGCTCCAGATGATTCATGAAAACATGGCGACCAACCCTTTGGCAATGCGGCCATAAGACCTTCTCGAGCGAGGTCGAGAAGGTGTGGTTCTGTTTCGGGATCAATTCCCAAACGAAGGGCATATTCAATGACCTCTGAAAATAAATAAAAAAAAATAATTCAACAATTTAAATAAATAACTCCCTTCATTTATTTATTTTTTTATTACGTCTTCATTATATTTTTTATCAATCATTCTTTTATTCTCCATTTCTTTTCATTCTTAATGAAACGTGAATTCTCTTCTCGTCACGTCTGTATAAATTATCGTTTTAATTATTTATAGAAGAAAAAGCTTCATCAACAACTGTTAAAATAAATGACAATCTGAAGTGCAGTCCCCTGAGGTTCTAGGTCATTAGCACATATATAACTGTACATATTATACATGTACACATTCTTATCTTGAGATATCACAGTTGATGAATGAAATCTATTCACGTAGATCTAAATAAAAGTGGTCTTATAATTATTTCATAGAATGAGGAAAAAAAATAATAAAAGAAAATGTGTCAGTATCTGTAAATATAATAGCTGAATAGCTGGTTGCGATTAAAAATTCCATCAAGGCTACTTTGACAGGTGCGCCGAGGGCAAATGAGGGTGAGTTCGGCGCACCAGCTGTCCTCAGTGGATAAAGTACCAACCAAACATGTGTAAGTATCCGCCACGGTCATTGATCTATGTCTGCTGCTTTATATAATAAAAATATTCTGTTATGTGTATTATATTATTTAAAAATTATCGTTTAAATTTGGTTTATCGATGTGTCCATCGATGTTAATTGATAAAGAAATGATTATGGCTTTGTGTTTTTTTAATTGGAGGGAATCCAAGGGTCACAGATAGTAACAATAATTCAGCCGCAGCATGGAACTTATTGATTTTTCACCAGCTACAAGCAGGCCGCCCGCGCCGTTGCGTAGGTATCGTCAAATAAATAAACAAGAAATTGAAATATATTGTATATTTAATTACGTGATAATTTATAAATAAATAAAAAAATTATTTTCATCGAGAATTAAAATCTACGAGCAATTAATTAATTTTTAGATGAAGAAAACTGAACAAATAAATATTATATTACAGTTTTTTATTTTTTTTTTTAGAGAGAGAGATAATTTGAAATTGAAATAAATTTTTTTTAATTTATTTCTTTTTGTTTCTTTAGTTTATTTTTAATTTTTCTTTTGTAGTTATTTTTAGATTTTTTTTTTTTATTATCAATATTTTACTGACCTTCATTAGAGGGATGTGATGTTTCATCAAAGACTTCTCTGCATACAATAGTACCAACACTATCCTGTGAAATACTCATTGTATCTTTTATAATTTAATTTACTTCATTATTATTAATTTAATTTTAATAACACAACGCTTTGGCAATACGAAAAATTTTTTCGTAAGTGTCATAATATTCGCGAATGCGCGCGGCCCGAACCGTATGACGGTCAATGTTGAATTCAACTTGAATATAGGGGTGGAAGTATAATATAAATGACGAACGAATCGCTTTGTATGACACCGCACGATATTTCGAAGAAACATTTTGATGACATCATTCACATTGTCGGTATTTTATTAATCAAAAAACTACTGGCAGCGGTTATTTTATCGACACACGGTCAATTTTCGCGTGGAAAAAATTGTTATATCATGAAGGATAATTCAAATTGTACTACGGTATAATTTATAGATGGCGCACAAATCTATAATGAAGATATTTTCCTTCAAATAATTTCGTAAAAGAAATAAAAAAAGAATTAAAATAATTTATAAAAAATGATGAATTTTTATTTTCGTTTTTATTGTATTTTTTTTTTTATATTTAAGGTTGAAAAAAATTTTAAATTGTGATGGAATATTTTCTGAAGCGTTTACTAAGCAATTTACCATAATGGCGAAAATAAAAAAAATAATAATAATGAAAATATTTGTATGTGTAGTATAAAATAATAATGGCCTTCCCACCAATCGTGTAATATATATCATTTGAATTTGATTTGGCAAGAAAATATATGAGAGCCGTCGTTATATCGCACTCTTTCAGGATAACGACATGAAATTTTCAACAACAGCGTGAACACGAAAATTAAATGATAATGATATACCTTGGTGTATGAATATAAATCCCCTAAGTCTCTCTTGTATACTTCATTCCCTGAACACGCTCGCGAGAATAACTTTCGAGTTTTTTACGTGCTTTTATTTTAATTCATTTTATTTTATTCTTCCATTTATTCTCATTCCGCTAAATTACAATTCTCATTAACTGACTCATAAAAAAAAAAAGAAATCTAAATTATTTATTTTTATATATAAAAATTATTCACACAAATAAATTCATTATAATAAATTTATATCCCCAAGAAATTTTCAATAAATACCAAATATAAATTTTCATCTCTTTATAAAATATCAAAAATTCACCAACTAATAATTTAATTAATTTCATCATATAATAAATTATTTCCTCTCTCAAATATAATTAATAATTCAATATTTCCCACGATCGTTAACGCGAAATGTATCGAGAAGATTGAGGTGAGCCCAGAGTAAAAATTCAATTGATCCACTTACAGGCCTCTCTATAAATGAAAGAATTAACGATGATGAAAGAGAAATTCAGAAAAAAAAAGCATTATAAAATGTACAATCTACATCCGGTTGTGATTGAGTCGTGTAAAAAAAAAAAAAATAAATAAATAGAATCCGTTGCTTGATCGCAGCACGTCGCAATAGAGAGCACGCCCGTCGATAAACGTTTTCATCGTTCGGGACAATTCTATTGGTCGTTAGGCTCTTGCTTCACTCACTAGGGGTTCCCCCTAATCTGTCCTAACGACATAACAACGTTACCTTGTTAAATAAATGTCATAGGGGGCGAGGGTTGGTCCATAGATTTTGCTGGCTTCATTTTTTGTTTGACTCGAAAAATAAACCCACCCTTAAAATGTGGGCCAACGCCAATGAATAAATCACAAAATGGTGGGTCACCAACATTACACACACATGTATATATATGTGTGTATGTATGTAAATATATATACTTAACTCATCAGTGTTGAATAACAATAGAATATTATTAATTTAATTTTTTTTTTTATTCTTTGGAACTACTGAAAATATAATGAATACATTTTCTTATTCATTCGATATTTTTATTGTGTTGATGTCACTTGAAAATAATTTGAGATGTTCTATACTTGGAAGAATTTATTTATTATTTGTTTATTTGTATTTGAAATTTAATAATTTTATTAGAAATATTTGTTGGCTGAATTTAATTGATAGATATTATTTTTTATTTACATGAAATAATTTTGTGAGGATAAAAAAACGCCATTGCAACGGTTGGAAAAAATACACGGTGTTTAATCAGTGTTGTTTATAAATAAAAATTAATATATTGTTAAATTGAAAAAATGAAGTGAATAATTGTAAAAAAAAAATAAATAATGAATTGTTATTTATTTTATTCTGACAACACACATTTTGTTCAGTTGTCACAAGTTTTATCTATCGACAAAGGGTTCATCCGGTATTTTATGTCTATTTTAATTTTTTTTTTTATATGAATAAGATACTGGGCATTATATTTGTTTTTTTTTTTCGTTATACCCATCAACAATAACCAACGAAGATTCTTATCAATGGACGATGATGCAGCCGCACGTCACAGATGTTCTTTTCTCATTGGTGAGGTGTTAAACGAGAGAGATTATGATCTAATATACACACTTCATAGTTTATAAGTGTCAGTTTTTCTTCTCACTTTTTTTTTTCATTTTTTTATCGTGACAACAAAATTACCAGACACCATAAATGGTTGTTTATTTTTCACCAAACAAATTCACAAACTATTTACCAAGTAAAAAAATAATTAATGAAAGTTATCGCAACAGATAATCAACTCGACAAAATAATAAATTCAATTAAATTAAATAAAAATATATTTACTCATTAATAAATAAACACAAATAATAATTCAATTAAATAAAATTACACTTCAATTATTTACATTACACCCACCAAATTAAATATTTAAATTAATTAAAACACATATATCAGTGTCGAAATATAAAATTAATAATTATTTTCTTCGAAGAAAATTTTCACTGCTCCAAATTCGCTTCTAAATAAAATTAAAATTAAATTATCAAACAGTCTTCGAAGAATACATACATATACTCAAGCTATATACATATGTGTAAGTATATATTATGTATATACATAATATAGAGTTGATGAGAAATATAATTCACAGCGTAACAATTCGCGAGAAAGGCGAGAATAATTGCGAGTTCCGGCAGTGTGAAGCTTCGAGCGTTTTTTTTTTCTCTTGAGCCTTGTGAGTATATGGGAATATGGAAGGTGATGGAAGTGGGTGGTGGTACTATGTGTGTGTGAGAGAGAGATGAAAGAGAGAGGAATAAAAAAAAAAGAAAGAGTCTCTTTACTCAGCAGCGGCATTAGTAAGCGACGGCATATGACGCGAGAGCAAGCGAGAAAGTGAGATCCAATTAAAAATATTACACATTACCCGCTACAGCGCTAAAATGTATTTACTGACTAAAAGCGAGAGAAAAGAGTATGTTTGTATGTGTGTATGTAATAAGAAGGGTGTCTATGCTCACTTATAAATCAAATACGTACGCAAAAATATTCACTACACTTATGACGCCTCAATCCACTGATTAAATATATATTTTTA
>JAQQBR010001833.1:4683700-4703165 GCA_030347285.1 Microctonus hyperodae | reverse complement strand
GAAATATTTATAGTTAATGCAAACGCGAATATATAATTGTAAGTGAAACATAAATTAATTGGTCAGTCGGTATAATTGATCACTTGTAATTATCTTGAAAGCCCAACTTATTGACGAGGGATATTTCATCTTTGCTGAAGTATCTTGAAGGAAGTAGAAAAATAATTTGACTTGTGATATCGGTGATTTTATAGTGAGAATTATGTATAATTAAAAGTGAAAAACGGACAATTATGAAAGTGAATAAAGGAATAATTATCGTGGAGAATTTTTTAAATATATTTTATATTAATTTTTCATTGGAGAAATAGACTTGGAAATATTTTTTTAAATGATTGCAGATTAATGTCGATTATTAAATTATGTGTATTTTAAATATAAAAAATATAGAAAAATATTTTTTGAAGATTTGAAATATATTTTTTTTTATTAATTTATTTATTTCAAATTTTTTTCCTTATATTATTTTTTTTGTGTTTTACATGAGATTGAATGGAAATATGAGTCTGCACACAGTAGAACATGTACAAACACGTATGTCAAAATCAATTTTTGAAACCTCTTTCTCATTGCGTTTCCTGATGTTTGGTGAAGATGAAAAAAAAAATTATTGAACAAGGGAAAATAAACAAATAAAAAAGAAAAAATTATTTCAAATGAGAAGGGCTTCCCGAATAGAATAAATGACAAAAGTTGATGGTGCAAAGAGAGTGACGAGGAATAGAACGAATAGTAGTGTGAGAGAGAATTATTGTGATGAGAGAACCGAAGACCAATACACAAAGTCTTTAGCAAGTTGAAGAGGATACGGCAGATCGATGCACGAAGCCGATATTGAATCTGACATGTTTTGAACACACACCCCTTTCATTTCTATTTTTCAATTTCAATGAGTATTTATATATTTACCATTGCTGGATTTCTTCCCACGTGCAGCCAAAACGAATATACGTGTCGTGTTACCATAAGCCTATTCTCTTTTCTTTCATTTTTTTTTTTTGCGCCCACACCTCGGCCACCTGAAGAAATTTTGACCGCGAAACTTGAACCACCGGTGTCCCTTCAAAATATTTCATTGTCATAATATCTCTCATTCTGTCGCAATTATTATTGTCAAACTATTATTCAACAATTGATTCCAATTTTCAGAATATCTAAAGAAATTAAATTGAAATAAATATATTGAAATAAGAGAAATAATTTTTTTTTCATTCATTTATTGGAAAATAATTTATATATGGAGTTGACATTTATTTTATCAAACATGTCCAATAAATAAATATAAATATAAATATAAATATAAATATAAATATAAATATTAATATAAATATAAATATAAATATAAATATAAATATAAATATAAATATAAATATTAATATAAATATAAATATTAATATTAATATTAATATAAATATAAATATTAATATTAATATAAATATAAATATGAATATTAATGGAACTATAAATATAAATATATAAATGTAAATATAAATAATGTGGAGAAGGAAATGAAAGAAATAAATATTAGAAATTAAATTATTGAATATTTTTTTCTTCGCGCTGAATCGAGAGATTTTTTTGGATGATTTTCATAATTGTTAGGAGTATCAATAGAATAATTTGTAGAACAACTATTTTTCCTTGCGATCAAATTCGCATTTAGGGTGCATGACATTACATTTCCGGCTGAGTATCGTCTGAATAAGTTAATTAAGACAGGTAGGGCTTTCAGTTTAGTCCAAAACAAAGCGCTGCCTTGTCAGGTCGAACCAAAATAAGACCCATTCAAGTCATCGAGCCTGAAGGTTGACACCCATATTTCTATTATTAATTTCAAAACCAGAATACCCACACACTATACATATTTATGTATATATTTATATAAATATTAAATATGATTTTTTGAATTCAAAATTTTTTTAGAAAAAATACAGAAATAAATAATATAGACATGTGTATTATTTATTGTATTTGCTACTTATTTTTACAGATCTCTACATTTTATGATATGATGAAACAAATTTTTTTTTCAATTTTTTTGTTTTTTTTTTCGCGAAGTTAAATTTGTCGTAACCCACACCTACGTCAGGCGGCCATTTTTGAGTACACGAAAAGTGGCTCGACGTGTATGGTAGCTAGCTCAAGACAGGCCCTCTTAGTCGTAATTGAAAAAGGCGAATTCACAACGCAACAATTTTTATTCCTAATAAAATTTGAGAATAAAAAAAAAATTAATTTTATCCTCAAATAAACTCATTTTAAATAACACAAATCAATCAACAATTATTAATATAAAATAATTTAATCCTCTTCTAAAATAATATTAATTAAACTATAAATTCCGAAACAAATTAAATCGTAATATAATTTAATAAAAATAAAATCCAAAATTAATTTTCATACTTTTTTAAAAAATCTGTAAATTCCTCAGTGTGAATGGGATGAAAATAAAAAATAACATATTATATCCGTTGTGAACGTGGTATAAAACGTCGGGGATGCAATGTGCAACCCTTCCCAAACCTCCACCACACCTTGCTGTATATATATAGAAAGGATGACGTAGTGCAAGCGGGGGAGTACATTTCGTTCTTCCATCCGTGTGTTTCGACGTGTCGCTGCATACATTATCTTCCCCGCGAGCGTGCACGGGTTACCCAGGCACAGAAAAATGCAGGATATAAAGGGAAAAAATTTTTCTTTGCCCTCTGATTGGCGGTTGCCGTGGCAACACCCGCGCCCACGGCCTCTAATTATTTCCAGACATTGAGAATCGAACGAGCTTCTACCGGCGGAATAGCTCTGGTGCAAACACACATATTTTTTTTTCTCTTTACCCCACCGACCACCCCCTCGTACCGTCGACCTCATACTCACACATCTCACTTCTTCATTATTTTATTGTCATGACTAGACTATACGTTAAGAAAATTACTGGCGAAAACAAAACACAATAGTGAATCTAACAAAAAGTTCATTGTGTTCATCGTGTTATTTATAATAATTTTTCTCATTACAAAATTAGATTTGTTTAATTAATAATTAGTAAGGTTAGATGAGGAAAAAATAAATGACATAGGAATTTGAAATAATTAACGTTGATTTGAGAAATTTTTGATGAATAATTTTGATAGTGTAAATAATTTTCAAACTTTGTCCAGTCATTGATGCAGATATGATTTTTTAAATCAGTCTTGGTTGATGAATTTTAAGTTGAGGATTAAGAAACAATTTATTTAGAATCTGTGGGTAATAAAAAAAATATTAAAAAATGATTATTTGAATTTTTGTTTTCATTTTCGAATGTTCTTTTAGTTAGTGGATTAGTTTTGTTTGATGAATAATTATAAACTGACGGGAAGAAACGGAATTTTAATTACAGCAAAGTCTGCTTTATTACGCTAAAGAATGATGATAAAAACTAAAAAGGTACGACAATACGTAAGCCACAAGAATGGGCATTTTTTCATAAACAGAGTGAGGAAAATAGTGTGAAAACGTTGACGGGGATATAAGTAAAACCTCTTTTGTCGATTGTACATCACTTTACTGAGGCGGCCAAGTGTACTTGTCAATTTTTAATTTTTTTTCACACCGCTAAACGCGTTGTTGTTAATAGAAAACAATGATGAATGTAAGATGAATAAAAATGGGGGAAAAAAAATACGTTTTTAATAGAAAAAATAAAACTACTGTATACCACACACTCAAAATAATTTGATTCTAAATATATTTTATACACAACTGCGTTCAAATATTCTATATAATGCTTGAAATTTTAACAGAAAATTCTTTCAATGTATTTCACAATAATAAATAAATTCATTGACAATGGAAAAATATCTGTATAAAATAAATAAATAAAAAAAAATTATAATATATTTCTTCGTAAACGTTTCTTGTAGACATCAAAACAGCGAGTTCGGGTTTCAAAATAGAAGTGTGTTTTGTTATTGAATGGTCGCGAAGGTGTTTGAGGTGTGAAAAGGCGACGAGAAATGAGAAGAGGATCGTCTAGGTCCCCTTGAAATCCTCCGAATACACAAACTCCACCTCATATTACAAAAACTTGATTTAAATTAGCTTAAACCTGAAAACACGATTGAGAGATGTCGAGAAGAACAACAAATATGTAACGTGAGATTTATATATTCTGACGTATCTTGGACGCAATAAATAAGTTTAATATTTGATTTTATTATATAATAACAACAATAGATTGAGTTTATAAACGATTGTGTTGAGTTGCAGTGGAAAATGAGACGATGAACTTTTGGGTTTGATAGATATTGTCGTCAAGCGTCGAGCTATGGCTGATGTGACGAACTACCGGAAAATGCAAACTCGAAAATGTAATTTGTAGTATACCAAACAGTTTATAAGATTGAATTTCATCGTGGCTTGTATAAAAGCCTAGGAGGAATATCCGAAATAATATATTTTATCGCTTCTTGATATAACAAAATTTGAGAAATTGCTTAGTTATAAATTTTTAAATTTCACAAATTAAATTTACATTAAATAATTTAATTATCCTGAATACATAATTCTGATTTGATCCATTAAAATTATAGTTGAATGTCTGTTATATCTCATGTTGAAGTGAATAAAAATTTTTATTTTTGTAATAAAATTTATTGGAGAACATGGAGAATGAATTAAGAATTTTTCTGATTATTTTTCAGATATAAAAAGTGCAAATTTTGAAGCGCAGATGCCGACGGCTACGCGACAAAAATGTTCCGTCGCCGGACAAAATCTGCTTTGTGATATATAACTAATATTAAACAAACTCATTTTTATATTTACAAGTACACATTACAACCAAATTAAGACGATAAGTATAATAAAAAAAATTAATCGGGAATAATTTTCGACGTTTAGATAAATTTTATTATTTGTTTTTCGTTCGAGAATAATTTTAAATCCAAATAGAATTCGATTGAAAACCGGTTTGCCATTTGAATTTACATGGAGGAGTGAATAGAGATTGAGAAATAAATTTGTCATCGTGAGTCGTCATAAGTATAAATCGTAAATTAGATCATATTCCAAAACCATAAAACAGGGAAATGAAATTTTCACACAACTGTTGAATAAAGAAAAAGTAAATTATACGTCATAATTCACTGCATTGTATTTTTTTTTTAATCTTAAATAATCCGTCATTCAATGAATAATATTTTGAACATAAAGCTGATCAAGAGTGTGACCTGCTCCTTGTACCCTATTCGACCCAATCTTCGCTTTTCTTTTCTTCCCATCATCGCTGACGTTTGCCATCAAATCACGTACATAATATATACATATGTATCTCAAATATATATTTGGATATATTCGTATGGAATTCGTGTATTTTCATATTTACAACACAGTCTATTATGCCCCTGAGAGTCCTCATGAAAAATATTCACATTGAAATTCTCATGGGACACAAAAGTTTTTACCCACTGCAGTGTCCAAATATTGTCGGGCACAGATGTCCCTTGCGCGACGCAAAAGAAAATATACATACACTACTAAAGAGAGCCGAAAACTTTATTTCTTTCTCATCTTTTTCTTATTTAAAAAATGTCACATCAATAAATTCCAAAATGCAAAAGGAAAAAGAAAACAAAATTCATCCACTATTCCAACATGCTCTACATAAACCACTAATAAATAATATTTGTTTACAAAATTTTGTTGTTCCACCATCTCTCAAAGGTAAAATATAATATTTTTTATATAAAAAAAATAAACTAAATATTTTAGTGGTAATATCAAATAGATCTATTAATAAATTCAATTCGGTCCGAATTAGGAACCAAATATTAAACAAAGGAAATGAAAAACGTACCGAAAAATAAATCCACGTAGTCCAGTATAAATTATTTACGATGGAAATAATTAATAACAAATTTGTATACATGTCTGTGTGTATATTGTGAACATGGAAATATTAAAACGGATGAAAAAATAATCAACGTAATCCGATGCCAAGCACTGATGGAAAAAAACTAACATGAATTGAATATAAGGCAACCGATCCTGCATCCAAACACAATCGCCATAAATATATATCGTGTATGTGGTGTTAGTGATACAGGATTATTTTTAGTGTGTTACTGGACAAATGATCGCCATGGATTGCTATTGTTCTTTAGCCATGCCCCATAATAATCAATCTGAAAACATTTACCTCTTCATTTATATTATTTCATACATAAAATTCACGCAATGAGAACTGAACACGAAAATTTTCACTTGGACAGTTGGATGAGGTGCGTTCAGACGATGCTGAGGGGGCAGTGCTTTGCTTTTGGTACATATACATTCAGCATCGGTTATAAAAGCAAAATCATTAAAAAAAAAATATGAAACAAAGGAGAGGGGGCGTGCCTGAAGCCAAGATGGCTGTGCCGACTGAAGGCCGGAGGCTGGAGCTTTTAATTAATGCAAAAAAATACCCGCAGAAAGTATATGACCCGCCTACTGAAGTATATCAATGACACTTTATTATTTTTAAAAAATTCCTTAATTTATAAAAATTAAAAAAAAATTTTTTGCCCTTTTAATTTTAGTTTATTTTATTAATTTAAATGAATTAATAATGTTGGTAATTTTTTAATTTCGTGGATTTATTACGTTGATTTATTGGCTTTCTGATGTGAATTTGAGTGGGATAGCGTCTTTTTAAGCTGGCTGTACCTTGTGATGGGGTAGATGTGTGCTTTGTGTGTACCAGCCCTTTGAAATCGTGGGGTAGGGTGTTATACAACAGGGTGGGGATATCAAAACTCATGGTGGGAGGACATTCGTAATAACTCTCACTCTAGAATTCTTGCAATGGAAGAGTCGACACTTGAATACGGGTATGATTAAAATTATTCAATGATTTTATATATGTGTATATAAGTATATTTTTGAATAATAATTTAGTAAAATATTTATATTTGTAGAATTAATATTATTTATTTACTTTTTTTTATAATTTAATATTCAAATTTAATATTAATGTTGACAAACTCATTTTTCATCTGACTCTGTGGTGGTGGAGCAATTGCAAAAATCAACATGGTAGCGCCTACGCAAAGATGGCGTCACACAAGATTTCACGTTAAATACAATTAGACTATTTAAATATTTATACAATTTTATAATTTTGTTAAGACCCGCGAATAATTTTATATACATAAATGAATACATTTTCATGAAGAAACTCTGAAAATTAACAAAATAAATTACGTAAATTTTTCCACGACACTATTTACATAAATAACTATTCCACTTCATCATTATTTAAAAAATACGATGAAATATATTTCGTTTTTATTAATTCCACATTTCATCACCGCATTCAGTGTTTAAATTTATCGCAAAAACATTATAAATAACGTCAATAAATACACCAAAATAAAATCCAAATAGCACAAAGTACAGAAAATTACTAAACGAAAATATTAATAAAACATAAAACCAAAATAAATATTTTTCAAAAACAATTCTTCATCTCACGTCGCTCATTGTGTCTAAATTTTCTAATTATCCATTCCATAATTTAATTAAATCTTCATCAAGCACAATATAAATTAATGCCACCAAATTTAATATTAAATATAAATCCAAATATTTATTCTAAACAATTAATATTCATTTAAAACTATTAATATTTATCCAAAGCGACTGTTCTCCACATAATAAATCCACCCTCATAATTTTTTACTCATTCTATACATAATCACCAAGATGGCGAACACTTTTCTTCTCTCACTCCCTTAAGAATTTCATACAAATAATATATCTCTCCCCTTTCTCCTCTCTCTACACACATTCCTCTTTCTCGCCCATGTGGCTACGTTCAATTATATATCGGAAAGGGGGCGACAGCTGCATATTGAGGGGTAAGAAATGTGTCTGCGTGTATAGATACCATACACTACGATGTTCTAAAACGGGAACCAGAAACCTCCGAGGGTTGTAGACCGGAGCCATTAGTAGAAAAATATTTTCCAAAGGGCGCTCGCTCGAGTACCACCATCACACACCGTGTCGTGTATATAAACCCTTTGGAGATATCACGTATATATATACTCCCGCCTGAGGGGGTGAAATTGTAAAATGACTTACGATCTTAGATTGAAGCCTTAATGACAAAATGGCGACGTATGACAGTGGAAGATGAAAAAAAAAAATTATATCGTAACTCAAGTGTATGAAAAAAAAATGAAAAAAATTGTCTAGCCAAAAAAATTCACAAGTAAATAATATACTAAACAAAAAACAAAATAAAAAATAGTAAAACATATATATCAGTTGAATTTTAAAATGTTCACCAGCCTCTCGAGTGTCATTCATATCTCTTATAATATATGAATAATAAAAAAAAATGCTTTGAAGTAAAAATATACAGTGCTTGACGTGTGTGAATGACAGTTTAGGGCTGTCATCAACGCAACCTTCGCAATAGGTACATGTGTGTATGTACTAATGGTGCGGATAAATATATAAATATATATTTATACCCGCCATTATTATATATCTAAAGTCTACACGCGTGTGCTTTGATCGTTCTCGTGTGCAACAATCTCCTCTCTCGTTTCATCCCCGTAAATAATAATGGCGTGATGTGTTAACATATGCGCATAAATCCATTATTAAAATTTTCTCTCTTTGTGTTTGCTTAGCGTCGACATTTTTTTTTTATCTCGGACCCTCCAACGCTAAACTTATTTACTGGTATAGCGTACATATGGAGTTCTCTCGCGCTGATGTATAAATGTATATAAGTTTTGTTATATTCAAATAGAGTTTTTAATTACTCCGGAAAGATTGTCGCCATTAAAAAAATTCAGGAAATTGACACGGTTCATTGTTTAACGCTCGCACATTTATTGTTCATCATTCGCGTCTTCTGTATTTCGTTGATATAAAAAATAAATCAAGATAATCTCTTGTTTAATACTTTCATTATCAAGTGGAAGTAACGTTATTATAAACGGGAAACAAAATAAAGTGAAAAGCTTGAAGGAATAGTGGTTGAAATGGCGGTCTTTATATATGTATTTGAAAGTATATATCGAAGAAGTATATACAACGTACAATTTTCGCTGGACCACTAGCCCATTACAAAAGATTCCGTCTGGTTGTGACAAGCATTCAGTAAAAGCCTTCTTCGCGATCTTCTTCGTGAAAAGGGCGCGCTATTGGAGAGTAGATAGTAAGCAGCAGCCCTTCCATGAGTATTGAAGATGTGGATATATATGTATTTATCATTTTCTTCGTCGTTGCTCTGCAGTGACTACAATAGCGCAGAATAAACGACTTTTCCACGTTGGACTTTTCAGATGAGGGGAAAAAAAAGAATAGAAAGGAAAGGAAAAGAAAAGAAGTGAAAAGAATACATTGACGTTCCCTTACATTCACCCCTCAAGCGTCCTTCGCATCATCGTCTGCATCTTCTGAGTGGAGAGAAAGCGCTATCACGAAAATTACTTGATAGAAATTTGTGCAATTTCACAAATGGATCCTTTTATCATTGAGAAATTGAGCGTTGTCAATTATAAATCATCTCGAGACGATAAAGTACGACGGATATTGTGGGAACGACAATGATAAAATATTTTAAAGTGCATTATTATTTATAGGATGTGATGTTATTAAAAAATTTTTGCTACCATCATTTTTTATTGGGGGAAAAAATTGTGATGTAGAGGTATAATATAAGGTAGGAAGGGTGGGTGGATTTTTATGCAGAAATTATTTGTGTTTGTTTATGTTTGTATTATTTGGAGAAAGAATTTTTTGCAGGTTGTAAATAAATAATCAGCTTTGAATAAATATTTGTTGTTTGAAATAAATATTAATTGTATGGAATAGATATTTTATTTAATATAAAAAATTTAATTACTTCAACTATTTTTTTTTTTTCGTTTAAATATTAATCTGATAATCTTTCAAGTAATTTTGTTTAACTAAATTATTTATATTAAACATTAACAATATGTTTTTTTCGTTTTTATTATCAAAATTAAATCTGTAATAATTATATAAATTAAATTAAAAATTCATCCATTTCATTAATTAATTTTTATAAATTATAAATTATTGTAAATATTAATTTTCAATCCATCGAGATGTGAAATTTATTATTTTTGACTGTTTGTAATTTTTATTATTAAATCAACAATATTTTTTCTCAAAGTGTTGTCGACATTGTTATCTCATAAAAAATGGAAGAAAAATACAGAACAATATTTATTATCCATGTTCTTTATTTTTAAATAAAGTCAATAGAGTAAACGATGAATTGTTGAAGAGTAAAAAATTCTAACGAGGGATTAGGGGAAAAAAAAAAGTGAACGGTACCATAACGACTTTACTGTTTGCGGCCACCGGAGCATACAGCCATTTTCTATCAAGAGTTAGCTCGTTCGTTTTTCGGCATAATTGCATCACTCAACTATATGTATAACGACTACCATGTCGCACCAAACCCTGTACCATTGCCCTTGAGAAGGGTAGCTGATGCACACGAGAAACTTTTTTTTTTTTTCATCCTGTGTAATGAATCATTTTAATTGGATTTTATAATATTAACGATTGTCTTCGTGTAAGAATGATGTCTCGTTATTTGAATGAAAATAGATAAGTTGAGAAATTTAATTTACTTGCAGACTTTTTCATTATAAATCAACCCTTATCTTGCATTAATCAAATGCCGCCCGCGGGACTGGAGGATTCTCATGAAAATTGTGTTATAAAAAATAAAATAATGAATTTCAAAATAGCACACAAATTAAAATAGTTACGTAATTATTTTTTACATTTATAAATTTTGTAACTGTTGATATTAATTGTTTTATCAATACTGTCAATTTAAAAAATGTCCAATCATTTATTTTTTAATTATATAATTAATAATTTAGAGAGTACGGAGTTGGAGAAAATTAAAATGAAAAAATTCAGCTAGCGATCAGATTTTTTTTTATTAAAATTAGAAAATATTGAATAGCGAATAGAAAATAAAACTAGTACTGGTTCAATATCAATAAAATTGCATCTCGTCCAATGTACAATTACGTCTTTCCCTCGTCATTATCGAATTTATTATCAATTTTCGGGGCTAACGGTGATTTCCTGGTGGCACACTCATCATCCCTTATAAATCTAACTCGGCATCACCCTGCTATACTGTCAAGCATTCAAGTATTACGACTCCATTTCTATCTCCAGTCATCCGGAAGTCTCGTGCGAATGGCTGATGCTCAGCCATTTCTGTTCGTTGAAAAAAATCCAATGCGTAAAAAAAAATTTTCACGTTAAAAAATTCGCCTTTAGCTTCTCAAATAAAATAATAAAAAAAAAACATCTACTATACGTACATAGATGTATGTATATCCAACAAAAGATACCAATTATTTTTTTCTAAGGGTTAAAATGAAGAATTAAAATATTTGCCTAAAGCGTTGAAATCCTTTTTGCGTTTTATTAAATATAATTCTTCAAAATTTAAAATAATTATATCCATTATTAATTTTAATTACAAGAATTTCTGTTATAAATATTCATAAAAAAATATATAAACATTTTTATATCATACAAAATAAATAAATAAACTTAATAAACTCACAAAAAAAAAAATATTCATCACATTTTTTCCTCCGTTTCTATAAACTTCAATTAAAAATATAAAAGTATCAACAAAACATAAATAAATTTCTCAAATAAAAAATAAAATTTACAAAAACATAATAAACATATAAAAATTGCATCAACGCACATGAGATCGCATCAAATAAACTGCCAGATTATTTGCATCAAGATCGAAAAAAAAAAACTATCTCCTGCTTATACATCCACATTTGTACACGCATATAAAAACCATTTGTATATACCTACATATAAATGGATACATAACATGAGCCAAAGGATAACATCATCTAAGGGAGGCTGGTTCAATGTGGCCTGAATGATGCTTTCCAGCAGTGCCATAGCACCGCCCGGGTGTATGAAAAATAATAATAAAAAAGAAAGATATATAGAAAAAAAAACGAGAATGAGATCACGACAATGCAACCGAGGGTTGCGATTTAAATGCAGTCAGCTACTATTGGTTGAACGATAGGGTGCTGGGCGTGGCCACGTTGCTTTATGATTTTATATGAAGCCTCTTGGCACTCTGCTTCCCCACCTATTTTTTACTCTCAACGGTTTCCAATTGCGACACATCTCTCTTATTCATTTGCGCCTTCTCCTTTTCATCTTCTCACCAACTAACTCACTCTCTTCAATTTGTCATGTGTATATATATAATATTTTTTGTCACCATCCTCTTCCACTAGTTTTGTAGACAAAATTCCCTACCTCAGATCTCGTCATAACGTCATATTATTCTTCATTCTTGCCAACAACCTTCACGTCGCTTTCTTTCCCCATTCGTTTTATAAATAAAGGTATGGATATGTAAAATTTAAGGGATATAGTTAATGTGGTTGAGTTTATTTTCAGGGTTTCAGCCATGATGTATCTGCTTGAAGAGTAAATAAATTGGCGAAATGAGGAATGAAATAGATAAAATAAATTCTGCGCGATTTTTGAAAATTATAAATAGGAAAATTTTGTAGTATGTTTATTTATTTTATAAATTCTGTGAGTGATTTATTAAATTTTTTTATAGTATTGTACTAATAAAAATAATTAAGTAATAAAATTAATTCTGCGAGATTTTTAAAAATTATAATCAGGAAAATATATTTAGTGTATTATTCTGTTTGTATTATTCTGTGAGTGATTTATTAATTTTTTCTATATTATTGTAGTAATAAAATTAATTCTGTGAGATTTTTAAAAATTATTGTTATAGGAAAATTTAGTATGTTTATTTATTTTATTATTCTGTTTGTAATATTTTGTGAATGATTTATTAATTTTTTCTATAGTATTGTACAAATAAAAATAATTAAGTAATAAAATTAATTCTGCGAGATTTTTAAAAATTATAATCAGGAAAATATTAAGTGTATTATTCTGTTTGTATTATTCTGTGAGTGATTTATTAAATTTATTTATTGTGTTGTAATAATAAAAAAAATTTTGTAATAAAATAAATTCCACGAGATTTTTAAAAATTATAATTAGAAAAATATTTGGTATGTTTATTTATTTTATTATTCTGTTTGTATTATTTTGTAAATGATTTATTAAATTTTTATATTAATTGTATTGTGAATTTTTGTAAAATTACAGTAGACAGCATGTATTTTTCATGAATTTTATATATAATATTTGAATGTAAGAGAGTCATGGATTAATATACAGATAGCCGAAGCGAAGGGTCCTCGTTGTTGAACAGATTTGGCACGCTCAGCAACATTAATATTCATAATCATTTCCCCTCATGCTCAAAATTCAACGACTATACATATACACTGTGCCAATCGCAGGTTATTTCTGATTTAAATCATTGATTTAGTATAGATATTTAATATAATGCGAAAATTCATTGTTCATTCAATTGAACAATCGACAAAAATTTGCCAGAAATTTTTGTGTTATCTAATACACTATAAGAGCTTATAAAAAAAAGACACATCGTCCAAGAATATTAAAATCATCCTCAAAATATCCAATAACAAATAAAAAACAGAAAACAAAAAAACAACATGCATTTAAAAATTCTCAAAAAATATACAAAAATTTCAAAACCATCGAAAATATTCGCTTTAATTCAATACTAATTATTCAAAATAATTATTAATACTAAAATAAATATTTGATTCAATAAAATAAATTTAATCTCTAAAACATTTTTCTTCAGCGAATTCCTTCATTATTTAACAACATTATTAAAAATTAACTAAAGTATAAATTATTTTAAAAATAGGTAACAAAAATTTGTCGTGTTTAAAAAAATAGTTTCAAACTTTTATCGTGTTAATATTACTATTAGAAAAGTATAATAAACCTAGTCGTCAACTTTATTATTACTTAAATATACAATAGCTAAATGTATGCTCATCATTAGACTTTTCTCCTTTGTTACGACATAACGGCATCTCTGGTTAACTAGCATTCTTCCCATGTATGACACTACACGCGTCGAGGCCACTAGAAACCAAGTGCCAGTAGAATCTGCGGGTTTGTTAGTAGAGGCCTGTTGCGTCTTCAGTTGCCTAAAGCTACTTTGAAAAAACCTTGTAATAAAACATCTTATAATTATGCAAGAAACGTATCTCATCCCCGCTGCAGAATAAACAGCAGACTATAATCAAAAAGATTTTAAACACAACATCAAAATTATAAAAATATTGAGAGAGCTTTTAGTAATTCTAAAAAAAATACACTCCAAGTATAATATTATTTCAAAATTATAAATAGAATAATTAATAATAAAATAAATATAAACTATTTATTAATATACCTTCATATTTTTTTTAACTATCAAAATATTTCAAACATTTTGATTTGATTGTCAATTTCTACATCACAACATTGATATGTTTTAGAATATATGATATATGTATTGAGAATGCTCTAGTGGATTGTAAGTTTGGGTAGGTTTTTAATGAGGAATCGTGACTATACATGGAGAGAATACATCGTGTGAGAAACGAGAATGATTTTGGAGATTATCAAAAGCGCTAGAGGCGTCCATGGATACGCGTTGTCTCTGAATATGGCTAATAATAAAATCGGTCGTGATGAAATTCTCTTGCTAAATCCATTGTGACTGTTGCCCTATCATTTCTCGACCATAATTGGATCTCGCACAACGAGCAAATGACATCAAGCCAATATAACGGACGTGCTTACACCGAGATTTGTCGTTTGAGCGCATTAAATCGAGCCAATTTTATTTTATATCTTCTACACCCTCTAAATGAATATATCAAAATTCGTAAAATCAATTCACTTTATTAATATTATAGATAATACAAGCCTAAACTCGAGAGTGTGATAAATAATTTATAAATTATTTCATCATTTATTTTATCGTGAATTAATTTATAAACTTTTAAAAATATTTCGAGTTTGCTCACCACTTTCATGCAAATTAGGATCATCTCTCAAATGTCTCGTTTTCAATCGATGTCAGACGTCGTTACACGTTTATACGCGTTTGCGGTAGACACGAAAATGTACATATATATGTATATGTATATAAATAAATATGTAGGTATATAATTTATTTGGAGATGAGAAGAAAGAAAAAAGTTTTGGCAGAAGTTCGTGACTGAAGAAAATTTTTAAAGTTAATATTTAATATTTAATGATGGCGACAAGTTATATAGACAATAATTCGAGCGTTATGTAAAAGATAATGTATATATATATAAGGGTTTGAGGCAAGAAATAAAGTCACAAACTACCGTGGATATTAAAATACATCAGTACAAGTCTTTCGCACGCGTTTGATGCCATATTCCGTTTGCTATTAAGTATCCTTCGCTTCTTCAACTTTGATCAATTTTAAAATTTTTACACTGGATCAGATTACTCTCAGACCTTCCGTCGCGTCACCGTCATCAATGGCGAATATGTATATACATAGACACCCCATTATTGAAATATAATGAGAAGTGTCATGATACAAAAGTTGAATTCAACTTTGTATCATTATGTAAACAATTTTTAATATTCAAACTTTATGTAAAATTTTTATGTCAATTGATATTCACAGTGGTTTTCAAACTTTATTTATGAATAAATAAATATGTAAAATTAAAATTTAGAACGAATATTTATTGTGTTTATAAATAATTAAATAATTTTTTTGGGGAATTTATAATTGATATTTTTTTTGTTTTGATATTGATGATTTAATTATTTAGGAAATTGGTGAGATTGATTTAATTGGGTAATAATATTTATTGTTTATAGATGTTTATGATAATATATTTCCCGAAGTATTGAACGAATTTTAGTGTATGATTTAACACGTTGATGGCAGCACGTCCGGAATTACCGACAAAGTTAAAGCTGCCATCTCTTGGATAATCATGGAACACTGCTGTCTTTAATATTACAAAATAATATAATTTTGTATTTTGAAAAAGAAAAAAAATTTAATAAATATTAAATAATAATAAATAAATAAATAAATATATATGATTGCTTGATTATACCTTCAGTAAATAATTCAATTGTCATGAAACGCTTGAGAAGCCATTGGAACATTACAAAATATATCTTGAATGCATCAACTCCAAATGAATGAAACACTCAAAGACTTTTTCGAGTGGGAGATTAAAAGAAAGACTACCAGTTAGAAGCGATGACGATGTGACTTTTTTGAGAGCCTAGAATTATCCTGTCTTGGTTTTTCAAGATGTCGTGGGTGGTCTACGATTAAAAGAATAAAAATAAAATATATTTTCTTGCAAGCAGATAATGGGATAAATTCTTTTTTTTTTTCACCTCACACATATATTTCCCCGAATTCTCATGGTTCAAATAATAAAAAAAAAAATATTGTCAAAATCACCTGAAGTTAATTAATATAAATATTCAACAAAAGAGAGAAAAAAAAATTCAAATATAAATTCATATCAATAATTAACAATAAATATCAATTAATAAATATTCTCTATTCATTTATCAAATATTAAATTGAAACAATAAAAATATCCAATCGTTAAAAAATAGTAATACAAACAAATAATACCAATAGTAAAAAAAAATTACTCACAAAGAGCAAAATAAATTAAATAAAATAATTATATCACACAGTAATATAAACTTGAAATTAAATTTGTAAAATTTCCGAATTGAAGAATTGAAATATAAATATCCAAGTGCTTTTATATCACATTGCTCAGCGAATTTCCCATTGACAGATATTACCTGAGGATATATTTAATATAAAAGAAAGTATATACATATAAAAACTAGCGAATGAAAATGTTGAATATACACATAAACGCGAATGGAAATGGAGGATTGCCGAAATGAGGAGATAGATGTCATTCCTATCCTTCGAAGTAAGGATACTTACGATTAATCAGGAGTACTGTAATTGAATTTAACGTCCGAATTGAGTATTTTCGCTTACAAAGAACGGAAATAAGAGAAGGAGACAACGAGAGAAGTGGAATGGTGAAGGCAAGAGAGTGCAGACATTGGCGAGCCAACGGGCGAGAATTGAATGGTGTAGAAATGTGACAGAGTATATATGTATATGTATATAAATATATATACATATAGGTATGTGTTGAAATGAGAAGGAGAGAGATCATCGTACTTCACGTAATTGGAAAAGCTTTGGATTAACAGTTTTGCAAGACTCGGCGAAAATATCCACGATGAAAGGATCAAACTGTATGTATATGTATATGTATATATATAGATAATTCATTGGCGAAGAATGAAAATATTATATCAGATATTTTCCCCTGGAAATATTTAATAGGAATTATATTTATGTGTATAGTTAAATTAATTTATACAATTATGTAAATGTAGGGAAAAATAAATGAGAGAAGAAAAATTATTAAAATGAATATTTTTATTTTTATTTCAATTATTTAATATGTTTATAATTTTTTTTTTTATTATGTGTAATTTTTTTTTAATGCTTGTAGAGTCCTGTTGGTGTGAGAGTTATTAAATTAAATATTACGGGCGGAAATTGGTGTTTTTATGTAGTATTTTAATTAATAAATGAAAATATATTTGAAGGAATTTTTAAAAATCACAAAGTTGTAATTATTTATTTATTCTCATGCTTTGTCATGCTAGTGATCCACACTAAACTGTTAACTTCCTGGTGTATTTGTAGAAATATAGTTTCTCATCGTAGATAATAAAAAAAAATAATAATCTGAAAAATGAACTGCAGTAACTTGAAATAGAAAAAAAAATAAATCAAAAAGAATAGAGAAAGCAGATTCTCTATAATATACATCCCTTAACAATTTTCCCCCTTTCTCGGTATGGATTTTTTTTGTCTTTTTTTTTTTGAAATAAACAAAAGCACCTCTCGAAAAAAAACAGCAGCTTTCATGATGCGCGGGGCCTCGACGAGTCATTTTGCGATGTTTTTGAGTCCATTGAGAAAAATATATCCCGTGGCTGTCTCGTGATATTTTACATCCTCTTGAAGAAGACTTAAGCCAGAAAGTGCAATCTGTCCCGATGAAAATATATACAATAATGTATATATCTGACGTGTACATGTGAATGTGTATAGGTATTATATATGAAGCGCATGGCAACATAGTTATCAAGTCATCTGCATCAATGCAAAAATGCGCAGAGAATATAATCTCTTCTAGCATACAGAAAGTAGCAAACCAAAGTGTCGCTCTTCGTGTAGGGATGATGTCGAAATAAAGAGTCCTTAATTCGCATGCACTTTTTTCATTTTATTTTCCATATCTTTCGTTGTTGCTTTACTTTTTCCTTCACGTTTTTATCCTCTTTATACATACAATATATAACGTAAATTACGAGCCGAATCTTCCGGCTCTGTGATCAAGAAATTTTTCGCCCCTCACAATTAAATGAATTGACATTTTTTTTTCAATTGATATAAATTCATTTGTGAAAATTATATTCTCTCTGCAAAATATATAAGCGTATAGGTATATTACACAATTTATTGTAATTTTAATTGCGCAATATTTACAGTGAATAAAATAATTATTTAAATTATAATACAACTTGATTTTTTATATTGAAATAAATATTTCATAGCATTAATGTATATATACTTTTAATACTCGGAATATAAATTTTATTTATTTAGTATTTGTTATTTATTTATTTATTTATTTATTTATTTATTTTGAGGTGTACTTCTCATGTATATATATTGAATTAAAATTATAATAATGTAAAACGGAAGTATGTTGCATAACACTTGTGTATTTCTTTCGATATCTACTTGAAATATTTTTATCATAACTTATGTGAATTTGTTATCACCTCCCGAATTTATGCACGATAATATCTTGACATGAGTGAATGTAGTAAACAAGGGATATATATATGCATGTTGCAGGGATGGATCCCCGAAAAAAAAAAGTATATCGAGTGCCCTTTAAAGAACCTCTTTTAGGAATTTATGTAGATCATGTTTACCATAAAAACATATGAATTTTCAATTAATTTTATGTATCTTATACTGAAGTGTGTATTGGAAATTTTGAAATTCTATACCCCGAATTTCATGAAATATTTATATACACAAAGTGATGAATTATTATATAAAATAATTTTATTTTATATACTGGAAAAGAAATTTTTTTCTTTCCAATTTATCCAACTAATTTGGCGGTTTCAAAATTTGAAAATTTGCATTCTCACACTCGTTCACCTTACTATATCATACCGTTTCTCACACTATTTCCCACTACTACCACCAACGCCACCGTCGGAACACACCACCGCACCCCGCACTCGTTGTTCCGAATTGGCGGTGTGAAAATTCAGCGCCAAGGAAAAGCAGCTTTAAATCATAATTGCACGAAGGACGAAACTCGCG
>JAQQBR010001833.1:4632981-4648935 GCA_030347285.1 Microctonus hyperodae | reverse complement strand
GTTGCTAATGTTACTACTGTTGCTGTTGTTATTGCTGCTGCTGTTCATGATGTTTATATTGTTGATATCATTGGGTATTATGGACGCTATTGATGATGACGATGTAGACATGAATGTCCCGTTTGTTAATGTATCATTATTTGTCCAACTAAATTCATAACCTGATTCATCATTAATATTATTTGATTTTAAATATGTATTATTTGATGTAATTCGTGTTGTACCGCTTGCATTACTTCCAGGTGGATCATCTAAATGTAAAACTTCATATGCTCTAGTAATATTACGGCCATCAACTCTCGAATAACCGCTCACTGATCTCGTCGACATATTGATCATATTTCATCCATTTAATCACTTTAAATGTCTATTTTTTTTTGTATTTCTTTTGTTTTATTTTTCTTCAGTATTTATTTCTTTTTCTTTTTTAATTTTATTTCTTCTTCTCTACGATTCTTCGACGCTCAATGGCTCGGACTTTTTCTGATCATTATCTCATTAAAGACTCACGATATCTTAGATCGTTTCGCCCACATTGGTTTTTTCCCTGTATTTTTCATTTTTTTTTTTATTTTTTATTTTAACTGCAGCTCACCAAAACTTCTTTATTATCTTGAATTTTTCTTTTTCTTCTTCTTCTTCTTCTTTTTATTTTTTTGTTTCTTGTTCTAGATTTTTTTTTTTTTGATATAGCAACACTTGAGTTTCACCCTTTGCTGAAGACCAAATGTGTTATGTCAATTTCTGAAACAAATGAAAAGAAGAAAAAATAATATAATATATATGAACAATCAGATTAAATGTCGTTAAAGTGTGTTAATAAACAACAAGAGGAAAACGTCAATTATCAGAAAAAATTGTATTTGTCCAAGCCCTTCCACAGATTTTATTTTCTGTGAATGAAAAAAATAAATAAATCAATAAATATTGCGGAAAATAAAAAAAAATCCATACGAATATACACATAGCTATGTAGAGAATGGCTTTTGATATCGTTTAATCTCATTGTTGAACGCGGATGCCGTGACTGCGGTGAGCTATTGAACATTTGGACTGGCATCGAGTTGAGCTTTTATTCAGGAAGTTCCACGATTCACCCATTCCCCCAACTATTTTTAGTTTCCTCTAGCTCCTTTTTTTTCTTTTTTCTGTTTTACTCTTACATGAGAATACGAAAAGAAGGTGAAGGAAATATCAAAGGATCCTGGGGATTGACTGATGAATAGTAGCATTATGGCGTTTTTGCTCTTTTTTTTTTCCTCCTATCGTGACCCAACGGCGCCAGAGGGACACCCTTGAGAACAGAAATCGTTTTTATCACCTTATTTCCACTACAGCGTTACTCTACCATCAATACCTAACCTTCCTGTTACATTTCCTCACGAGTATGTACAAATATACTGGCATCTATTTATTATGTATGCGTATGAGAACGATAATGTCAATGAAAATAAAGGGGAAAAAAAGAAAAAATGATGATAACAAAAATGGTTATAAAAAAAAATTTTTTTCGTATAAATAATTTTCACAAATATATATATTCTCTCATCTTAAATTCTTTTCATATTCTTTTTTCTACTGTGGCCCATGGTTATATGTTTCTACTGTCGACATCGACAATTGAATTCTATCATGAGAAACCGACGCTCAGTCAGCATTATATAAAAGAATATCTACAGAATATACGCGATAGAATTTATACATGTATAACATAAAAGACTGATGGAGCATCGAATTTCTGTAACTTGCAATACATTTTCGCATGTATTGACACAGTATTCCACAACTCTAAATACAATTTGACAAGTGTATGTCATTTTTTTTTTAGAGAATAAAAAATATAAAAGAAAAACTTTGCGTGGTTTTGTTTCTTTGGTACTTCATTTTTGTTATTTTATATTTCTACAACTTTGCAGTATTTTTTTTTATTCAATTTTCACAAATATTCTGCTCTTTAAAATTAAATGATGTCATTCAGTTCAATATGACACCATAAAGGAATTTCAATAACACAACGCTGGGGAAAATGGCTTTCTATAAAATTGATGTGCAATAGAATGTAAAACTATCTATGTAAGCACATGCATATACATGCATGTATTTATGCGTATAACATATCGCGATAGATTGGAAAAATAGTAGAGGGACATAAACATGTATGTCACAATCTCAAACATAAAAAAAAAAAATAGCAGGTACAATGAGTTATGTGTAATTTTTTTTATTTTTTATTTCTGTATTTCAAATCTAATAGGGAAAAAAAAATTTAATTTTTTTTCTCTGCGTGTCTGTTTACTTTTATATTTATTTTCCAACAGTTCCCTCGTTCGTTCTCAGCTTTGATGTCGTTTTCAGTTGATAGTATACATCGTCCTTGCGTAATATTACCGTCGTAACATATTCCGTATACGAGATATGCCAACGACATTCTTTTGCGTCAAGAATTTCAACCTCTTCTGGCCCGCAGACTTTGCTTCGGGCATTTGAAATTTATGAGAATGCAAAATAATAAAAAAAAGGAAATATAAGAGAAAAAAAAAGGCGAAAAAAATAAATAATTAAAGAAATTATACTAATGATTTGAAGAAATAAAAAAATTTTTTATTTTATTTTCATCGAATTATTTTTTATTTTTATTTTTAATATGTTTGTATTCAATATTTGCATATAGCTTTTTACGATTATTTAATGTCCTAAGTACTCGATTATTCTATGAGAATAAATAATAATTAATGGACCAAATAAATATGCAAAAGAAAACAATGATAATGATGGTAATTATTCAGGATTAATTATGTTGGCTATTTTCTGCACGATTAAATGTCACGTTACTTGACATTAACGATACACAAATAAAAGTACAAAAGAAGTACGTAAATTTTATTTACAACGACTGTATTACTATACATAAAACATTTATAATCAACATATATTTTGTCTTCATACATCTATACAACAATTCACATAATTAAAAAAATAAACGTCCCCAAAACATGAACAATAAAAATATCTACAATTACAAAATTGTCAATTATAATTTTAATAAATTCACATAAAAAAAAATGAAAGAAACAATTTTATATTTTTTCCAAGTGCAATAATTTATTCTCAACTTTATAAATTTAATTTTTAAATTGTCCCTACGTCGGAGCTAAAAAAAAAGAATAAAATAAAATACAATTTATTAAATTATTTTATTTTTTCCCTCTGAAAATTAATAGCGACTTGGAATTATATTACAATTTTATTAAGACCCTCTAAGTAGAAGCCAGACACAGCTCCCTCAACATTTTAATCTTCAGCTTCCAAAATGCAGAATATATATACACTGATTAATAGCTCATGAAATCCAGAGCTTATTACATCTCTCTTCGTGTCTGTTTCACTCAGCATTTAAAACTAAATTCGTGGGAATAGTTTAAGTATACCAGTGATACAATTGACGTTGTTCAGTTAACATTTCTTTACTACATGAATCGTCAGATGGTTTTTGATATTATTTAATACATTATACTGCATAAAACGACATTAATATATTAAATTAATGTAAATACATGAAGGTAAAGTGAAGAAGGAAATTGAATGAGGATATTTAAATTTTCTCCAACACTCTGGCGATTTTATATTCATGCACATATCACGTTGACATGATTTCATTGATTAATTTTACTCAACTGACTCCAATTTATTTTATTCACTACATGCAAAAATGCAATGTCCTACGTGACAGAATATGTTTATATAAATTTGACAAATTTATTTTACAATTAATATTCATTTGTGAATTATCAATTCATCAATATCATTGTAATCAAATTCTAAAGATACATAAAATCAAAATTTATTAGATAATAAAGTCATTCGGATTTCATGATGACAAATTAACTCGATAAATAAAATTTTATTTTTCTCTCAATTTTTTAATTCGATTTAGTGATATTTTCTTTTTTATTCTTCTTCTTTTTTTTTTATCTCTTAATCAATTAGTTCGAGGACTATCAATTATAACTCTGACCTTTGAATATAAATCAATTAAATTAATAGTGGAATATTATTAAAGATGTATTTATGTGCTATTAATAGAGAAGCAATTTACTTTTTTTTTTATATTTCAACATATTAATATAATACATCACATTTATTTTTTTATATATTTCTTCTCGCAATATTTATTTAATTTATTTATTTATTTACTTATTTATTTATTAATTTTTATTGTTGACTTGACATACACGAACACACAAAAATTCACATGCACTCTTTGGCTAGATTCGTTACTGATGTCTTGAGAGCTTTTACGTTCCAATGTGAAAGCCATTCATAACTGCACGCAAACTCAAAAATTTCAGGACACATTCATATACATATGTACATATATATATATATGTGTGTATGTGTGTATATAAACAATATAAAAGTAATGCATATATAGAATTAAAATCTAAAAGAATTGTAATTTTTTTTTCTATTTTTTTCAATGACACAATTTCTTTAATTATTTATTTTTTTTAAGCCTTTCTATTATTGCTTTAAAGAGCTATATATTAAGAAGAAAAAAATTACGAATCCTCATTATTCAAATGCTTATTAACCGTCCAAGTGTCTTCACCAATGGCCATTTAAAGTTTCTTTCTCCTATCTTACCTAGTAACGTTTTATTATTTATTGCAGTCAACGATGCAAAAATAAAAACCAAATGAAAATGAAAAAAATAAAATTGAAATAAAATGCTGCATCTTGTATTTTATTCATATATATTTTTATACACATAAATATATCAACAATAGCCATTGTGTTCCTGAAGATTTCATAACATTAATAAATTCCATTGCAATATATATAATAATACACAAGAATTTATATTCAATTTCGTCGCTTCTGCGTGCTCCCAAGTAAAGCTCATTGCAATTTCTATTATTCAAAAATTCATTTCATATTCCATAAAAAAAAAAAAATTAACTTATTAATAAAACCTTCACAACTTCAATTAAAAATAAAATAATAAATAAACTCAATTAATTATAATTATAATTCATCATTTCTTAACTTTATTTCTCATTAAGCATCTTCATTATATTTTAATAATAATATTCACTGGATGATTACTCATACAATGTGAATATAATCATTACCGTAAAGCTATTATCGACATAATACTATGTATATATTTATATTTACTTGATATACTACACAAGGGAGCTTTAATAAAGTATAAAAATCAGCCTTGTCCATTGGCTTCTCAACGTTTGATACAGCGACTTTCTATTCCCCCATCGCGTTATGTGAACGAAAACAGTGTGATGCTTTTGAATTTAAATCGATAAATTCACTAGAGCGTAAATAATGAATGACTAAGTGACTTTACTCACAACGATCTCCTCCAAGCACTCACTCTCTCGTCTTTCATTATATGTATACATATGTACAATAAATACATACTTCACACTGCCTTTATACTTGGATACATGCATGGACATATTGTCTTTAACCAATTTCATCGACAGTTAACTTGAAATATAATCCAAGAGTTTACATAAAAAAAAAAAAAGAAATAAAATTAAAATGTAATTAGTTTTATTTTTTTTTAAATTGTGTATTATTTTTATTTGTTTATTTTTCATGATATATTATTCTATGTTAATTCATTTGTGTTTATTTTAATTTTGTAGTCTTTCCTGCGTTGTAGTTATAGGGATGTATATTTTACAATTTAAATTGTCAATATGAAAATACCCAAGCACTCATTTTGGTGAACGTCTAAATTTATGTATATGTATGTAGCAAAAGGGACTATAATATAAACAATTCTCTTACCGTAACGGTAACAGAATGCCAATGATGTGCGCCAATACGCCTCGGGTATTTCTTCAACTCCATTCGTTGGATCCACGTCACGATCAATGTTCCATTAGTTGGCACATACCAACCAATACTACTAACAGCACCACCACCACCACCAGCACCAAACATCGTGTCCTAATCGATTCATCTCAAACATTGGAATGATAATGTAAAGTCTTTTGTCTTGGAGGAAGACGATGGTAAAAATGATGATTCGTCAGATATAGGGGTGTAGCCCTTAACGTCATCATCATTCTCTCATCGCACCCACATTCACATTTTTTCACTTTGGTTTTTTATTTAGTTGAATATTTTTATTAGTATTAATTTTTTTTTTCTAATCAATCTTTCGATTTTTAATTGAATTTTATTGTTTTATTTTATTTATCTCCAATGTTTATACTGGAGTAATATTGGGAAGTCATTTTTTATGTTAATTGTATATTTATTTTTTGATGAGAAGTGTATGCAAGGATCAATGAATATTGGTGGTTAATTTAGTAATTAATTTGATAGTTTTTTTATTGAAATTTAAATAATGTCGAGTGGCAATGTATTTCATTTGTTTTTTTTTTTTTAAATAATTATTGGTTCATTTTTTTGATATTTAATTTCTATTTTTTTTTTTTATTTGCAAGTGGTAAAGGGATGAAATGGGGTGAAAGATTATTGGAATTGATATGGTGTAAGATGAAAAGACGTGATAGTTGTCTGTAAATGTGGGCTTTTCGTTTGCCACTTGTTCCACGATTTTTCTACTCTTTTACTCTTTCGTCTCTCTTTTCTCACCCACTTCCGTTTCCTTCTCTCAATTCTATCTCATCCCCAAGCGTATCTGCCTTCCCTTGAGAATAAAAATCAAGGTATTTTCACTGAAAGTAATTTTTCCACGCGAGTCCTTTCTCTCTATTTTTATTTTATTTTATTTTATTTTTTTGTTCGTTCTTTATTCTTTTCTCCTACTTTCTTCACTTCTCTCTTTCGTGCATTCGCTTCTAAACGTGATCACCATTCTAAAATAGCAAGCAACTCCCCATGATAAATCTCACCTTCATCATTGCCCTTTTTACACTATTATCATCACCTCCATATTCAAATATTTACCAACTTTTTTATTCCCTACCTCTACGTCATCTCAAAACATACATTTTATTATCTCAAAATAAATAAATAAATAAATAAAATAATAAATTAATATCCATCAATAAATTATAATTAATTTTTCAAATTCATGTCTTTCATTCTCAATTTTCCACTTATCTACAAAATTCATACAGAAAAAAATCAAACAATAAATAAATGAAAAAAGAAAAAAAAAAAATTTTTTTAATGTCAGAATTTTTTTTTTCATTCATTAATTTATTTTATTTATTAATCAAATAATGTCCACTGTAAATAATTATTAATAATATTTAATTATTAGATAATTAAATTCAAAGCGCGACGACCTCGTGAGCTTTCATGTGCCGCTGTCAAAAATTAGCCACCGCAAAAGCACCCTCTGTTGCAACCACTGGCTACGCTCGTCGGTGAACGTACAGCGAGCGACTGGTTGTCTGGCCGTGTTTCCACGACGAATCCCGAGGTGAATAGGGTGGCTAGAATGGTGGTAGCAAGCGAGGGTGATAGTGTGCATGAGTGAGAAAGAGAAGAATAAAGGGGATGGAATAGTGCGGCGCCGTTTCAACCCCTCACAACCAAGCCCCAATTCCCCACCAATGCCATCACTATTCTCATTTTGTCCCAGTCTCTCCTTCCTCTTTACCACCGATCCTTCCTGTGTTATAGCTTCGCGCAGGATCCATCACTGATGGTCCAGTCACCCTTTCGTGTTTTTTTTTGCAACCCCTGTGGCAACTTATCCTACATGATTATTTTTGACTTGTGATCATGTCACTGAGGAGCATGAAAAAAAACCCCCAAAGATTCAAATTACAAATTGTCAATAATATTAATTTAAATATTCAATTATTGATCTTTTTTTGTTTTTCTTCATTGATTAATTAAATAAAAGACCACAATATTTATTTTTTTATTTTTTATTAACAAATGCTGGACATTTAATGATGACAAATATAATAAAAAAAAAATATGTGGACACTTTACTCAAATATTTTCTCGTGAAATAAATTTAGTTTTCGTATTTATGTTTCTCGAAATTTCTTTCTGAAAATAAAAGCCAAAATCAGACATATATTTTATGTATGTGTTTTTGGGATTGTTACTGAAGTTTAAGTTAGTAAAATAGTTTGTAAAATTATTTGTCTTTTTTATTTCACTTCCAATGCGGGTGAAAAGGAAAATAAATCTCCTGTCAGTGATATAGCATTATATTCGATCAGACACTGTGATATTTCATCACGTAGAATGTCTATTTGGACACAAAAATATTATTTACTAATAATAACTACAATGAATGACATGTTAAATGGAAGTTATAAATTAATTTACAAATTTGAATAACATTATTGCTCTATAAAAAAAAAAAAAATCATTTCATTTATTTTTAATTTTCGTTTCCTTGTCATAATATTTCACTGCTGCAGTTGGTAATTATCTTGCTGCCTACCATATCAGTAACGTTCGCTTATGACAGCGGAAAATTAGTGGTATAGAAATGTTACACAACTATGCAGATATTAAATTATACACACACATATATCTGTTAAAGAATTAATATTTCAACTAATTTGTTTGACGGATTAATAAAAGATAAATGATAATTATATATCAGAAGAATGAATTTAAATTGAATATTAAAAATATCAATTAATATTCAAATTTAATATACTAATATTAAATATTATTCTTCATATCATTTAAAAATTTATAATTAATCTTATTTTCATTATATAATTTATTTGTTTATTTATTATAACTTATAATTTTCATTAAATTAATTAATAATTTAATATAAAATTCTATTATATCCATTTTTCACTTATTTATCCAACAGGAAAAATAAAATAAATAAACAAAAAAAAATATATACACATATATAAAAAGCTCAAGTAAATAAAAAATTTTTTCAATGTTGAAATATATTTTTTTTTTTCAATTTCTCTATTTATATATATTAATACACACATAAATTTCAGGAATTATATATGTATACTTACATATCAGTAGAAAGAGAAAGATTAGGAGCAGTCTAGCATGAAACTCGTTATCCAACTCACCAATTCCAAACTCAATTGCCCGCACTCTATATACATACGTATATACATTCACCTTAGAGATAGAAATCTGGATATTTTACTCGTCCATTTATTTGTCGATTCACGTGCAAAAGCAAAACTGAACTACATGGATTCACACAGCTAAATGTAGAATATTTCTACACGAAATATGCATTATATTTAGGTATAGATACACGAGCATATGTGTATTTTTATATAGATTTCAGGGGGTAGGACACAAGCATATACGGAAATGACTTTTCAACGTGCGGAAGGATATCAAAAACCGACGCAGATTGAGATCCTGGTACATGGATACACACGTTTGCTGTACAATTTATATATACGTGTTTATAAATATATTTATAGATGTACGTTTATGTTGAAATTGTTGCTGGAGGCCAAGATTTCTCGATTACATTTCCGGTTGCGTTGAAATTATATCCTGTGATATGGGTTTATATATTTTATGTTCACTCACAAAGGAAGGATGTGTAATTTGTTATTTTTTTTTTATGTTTTGTCTTCCGGATCGGATGAATGCATTTATTATTTTTCTTCCTTGAATGATGTACACTTTATTAGTTATTTAAATTAATTATTATCGAATAATTAATTGTTATTGATTGTGAATGACGTGAATAGTTGAATAATGTTATACCTATTGATGAAATATTTATTATGCAATTGGAATTATTTTTGTTGTTTAATTGATATAATTTTCTATGGTATTATTTTTAGATTTAAAGTTGGAAATGAATATTCAATTAAATTAATATTTTAAAATACAAATAAATTCAGTTGATTAAAAATTAATTTCAAGTGCGAGCGAGTGTTTGCCTCTGCGTGTGAGCTATAAATGCGGCCATGACCTTTTCACGTTGATTTAAATATATATTTCGGTAAATATATGCAAAAATCGTTGTGGCATAAACTTTCCTCTACCCAATCAATTCGAACTTGATGAAAAACACGCAAAAAATCGTTCAACTGCAGTGTGAAATTAATTTCATAATAAAATTGCGCATCATTAATTATTCTTCATTCTTCAATTCTTTTATTTATTTTATCTTCATCACATTGAAATAGAATAAAATAAAAATTAAAATGAAAAAAAAAAACTAAAAAACAAAATAAAATCCCACAATATCTTCTTCTCAATTTAATTATAAAGTATAATTGTTTTCCTATTTCAATTAATTATACCCAGTTGTCATTAAAAAGATAAATTAAATCGAAATAAAATAAAGAATCTTTTTATCAACATGAAATCTCGACTGGTAGCGGAGATTGAAAAGTCGCAAGCTTGCGCTCAATGTGCTTTGGAGTTTGACCTGACAAGAAAATGAAACTTTACTTTTCCAAACATGTACATCCACCCACACACACACACATACAAATATACAAATACCGTTAGAGAGAAGAAAATCAGTTGGACTCAGTGCGGCCACTCACTGTACTGACTTTGAACTTCCTCGAACCAACTTAGCATCATGTCCCACCATCTTCCATCCCGCTGGTTCACATTTCTCGCGTTTGCCCAGATATATATACATACATATATCCACAGTACATGTATATAAGCAGCAGTCCCCAGGGTGGAAGAAAAAAAAATTCATTAAGAGTTAACGCCTCGCCAATGGGGACGCGCGTTTTGATACTCATTCAAACACGTTTTCTCCTTCTCACTTTTCAACCCCTCGGAAAATTTCAAATCATCCCCCGACATCTTTGAAAGCTCCGACGATTTATTCGCGCATACATTCACCCATATAACACTCTCTCATTCACTAATTCATGATGAGGAAGTTGATCATGGCATGACATTACGCCCGTTATCGAGTGTTGAGTCGTGAGAATTCATTTGAAACTTTCGACGGTTAATTCCGGCTGTCACCTGTCTCCTCTCCAGTTTCCTTTAGCTCTCTCTCTTGCTCTCACACTTTATTTCACCGCTTCCTCTACTTCGTGACACATTTAAGACTGTAACTATTGTCAATGTTGCACCTGAGATTTCAAATAACTTATCGAACTCGAATTAATAAAGAAAAAATAAAAAAAGTTTCTCAACTTTTTTTATACAAGCAAAAGTGAAGCTTTATATTTTCACTCAAAATTTCATTGAAATTTATATCGCAATATAAATGACGAATAAATATTTTAATATCATTTTTAATCAATGATATTTATTTTTTTTTTTAGTAACTTTGACTTAGCAAAACTTTGAATATCTATTATAGATAAAAGAGGATGCTATAAATCGTTCGTGCAAAGAGATGTTTATCCTCCAGACAGTGGTAAAAAATGTGAACTGGGAAGTGAGAGAGCAAGAAATAAAAAAGAAAGAGTGTGTGAGACAGATAAAGAGAAAGGGAGGAAGAGAAAGGCATGAATATTGATGACAGCACCACGAGTGGCACGCTCACAACCGGTGAACCAATTGCTGGACCAACGAAACCAATACCGATACAACGCATACCAATCGTAAGGGTACAATCGACAATTCCCCCTAATATATACATATGTATAACGCACAACTGAACAGGAATATTGTAAAGCAAATGATACTAGCAAAAAAATAAAATAAAAAAATACATAGTAACTAGAATTTTATTTTATACTTCCATTCATTTATATATAATATTTATTTTATTATATTTAATTTTGTTCATTTTTGATAGGATTTAATTTATCAAAATATTTTTAAATCATTAATTTTTTTCATCTGCATACAATTTATTTCTTTTATCATTCCATTTATTTAGCCATGGATAAAACAAAACAATGGCAGAGTGAAAATTAAAAACAAACATATAATAAAAGAGATATGAAATAAAGAGAAAAAAAAAATTCTTTTCATTCACTTTTGTATTCATTATTCCCAATTACTTTTATATTTTATTCTTTTATATTTTTTCTTTCTCTTTTTCAGGAGATATTGAAAGGTAATTTGAAATGTTCGTGTCATTGAATCGTTAAATAAAATATTATAATTCACGTGAGATTTTAGAGACTAAATCTCTTTATGTATGCATATAAAAATAAAATGAATTACTTATATTATCTGTACATACATTTAATACCTTTTTTGTCAGGCACATAATCATAACTAAGATCTATATCAATAGTTTTTCATGATAATTCTCATATGTATGTATAAAATTAAATATACATATACATATATTCAAAGTATATGTAATGATTTTTGACTTTTGCTGATGAAATGAATGTGTTCTGAGACCCTTTACAAGGTTTCTTTAATCTAGAATTAGATCATGGAGGTGTGAACCAGTCTTCGTCCCTGCTGTTAAACCCCAATGAAAAAGCTAGGGTTCACGCAAAGCACATGTATATGTATGTGAATACATGGGGAGTTATATAATGAAAACAATTGCCCAACCCATTTGCTAAACTAAAATCTGGTAGAATAAAATATAGCTGCGTGCGGAATGTCAAAAGAAATATAAAAAAAAAACAAAATATAAATGATTTTTTTTGTGTAATAAATATTTCATTATATTTTTCGTTTTTATTTTTTATCAATAATGGATTTATTTTCCTTGCCGATTCATCAGTGATAGATTAATATTAGTGACACTTTATAAATTGGTGGTATTTATTAATTATTTTATGAATCGTTCTTGATTTTATACAGTTCATTATTATTTTTTTTTTATTTATGTATACAAACATATTTCACTTTAAAATGATTTTAGATATGAAGTATTTTTAACGTGTTGTTAGCATCCCCTTGAGAAACGTAGGGTGGCTCTCATCATGAATATGCTGATTATTCTCTACAGCACTCACTTGAGTTATGCTAATAATGAACGAGAGGTAAGAAAATAAATTGTTCTTTTCATAAAGAAAAAAAAAGAAAAATTTTTCTTCTGTGAGATTAATGTATGTGCGTGAAAAATTGAATGAAATATAATGAAGAAATAATTGAAATTTATTTTTTCCTATAATTAAACCTTGACGGAAAATTTATCATTTTATGATCAAAATAAATTTCTATTCACTCAAAATCGTGGGTTATTTATCATAAACCTACACCAATGTTAAAATAATTACTTTATTCGACTGTGGAAAAATAGAAATCTATTTAAAATAAATTAATAAACCAACAACCAATAAACAAACAAAAATAATTATAATTACCTTCTATCAATTCTAGTTATCAAAAATTTTATTCATCATATTTTGATTATAAAACAACCAACAAATTCACAGCTAATACAAAAGATACCACAGTTACATTCAGTAAACTAAGCAGTTCACCCTCACTAAAGATAATAAAAAAATCCACCCTCCAACAGTAAATTCATCCACAGTCGGTAAAATAGACAACTCAACGCTTTTTCATCCCTTCAATAAATTTTCATTCCCTCCACAATCACTCTGTACTTCACCATCAACTAAAAAAATAAACCCCTCACATATCAACATCCAAAATAAATGAAACAAAAACAATTCATATCATAAATTAAATTAAAAAAAAATATAAATCTCATAATCAAAACAAAACAAACAAACTTATTAATTTATAATTAAATTCAATATCACATACCTACTAGCTACCTCAATTTAATCTCAGTACTTTAATAATCCTTGACACACCACACGTGCCACATCCTTTGCTGAATAGTACGTGACAAGACATCAAGAACTGCGATAACAACTCTTGAATAGAGAAAATCCACACGTATGTAAACCAAATACTATCCGAATAGTTTGTAAAGTTGCATCACAATACTTGGTCTTCACACTTTCAACACCGACAACTACGTATGTTTAGATGACGTACATATATTTATAATAAACGTCTACACATATAGGACACAAAGATTGCAAATAACTTTAACCAACCCCTTTCATTATTATATCCAACACACACAATTTCATCCAACTTTAACCGCAAGATCAAAGTTGATAGTGTCAAAATGAGATATTTCATCATGAATTGTTTAATCATAACTGATACCTATTACGAGTATTATTATAATACTACTACCACGACTACTACAACTATTATTCATATTGAATTCTCGGCCACTGAGTGTGGATAATGAAAGGGTCATTAGTTGACTATTATCCAGGAAACTATTATCATCATTGCGTGCATGAAGTGAAGCCGACACACTCTCACTGTCTCGACTTGTGCACAAGATATAGAAATGGTTCGTTGCGTTGCAACGTAATTTGAGGATTATACCACCCAGGTCATATATTATCCAACTATCCTCATATGTAGACAATAGAGTATATATTCTATATACGTATACACATAGGTATACGTACGTTATTATGTATATGTATACATCTGCACAGAGTAAACGCATCAACTGTCGCACAATCACGTACGTAATCTCAGTGGATCTTATGGAATTTCTACGAAGTAACCTATAAACGTGCGAATTCTAAGCCTGCATTGAAACTCGCTTAATTGTCCTGCACGTCCAACACATTATTATATATATATTATATATAATCATAGAGAAAATCGGGAATATAATATGTAGATGAAGAAATTATTATATTTTTATCAAAGGAGAATTTAATTTAATTTTTTGTTAATTAAATTTCTAACGATTGGGAATTTTATTTGTTGGTTTATGTATTATTTTTTTTTTTTCTTGTGTTATTTCATGTTGGTTCGCTGCTGGGATTTGATAGCAATGTGACGAGTTTATTGGAAGAGTCATTAGAATCAAACAATATAATTGCGTGGACAATTGGAACGTGACTTTTAGAAATGAACGAAAACCGTGAAGTCTCATGAGAGAGACACACTTGATGATTGTTACTGGAGACTCTACTTGAAACATTCTCGTTTTATTCATTGTCGTCTTCATAGTCGTGCGACGGTGCCGCAGCCAACGAGATCATTCTCTTCAATGTAACATCCAATTGACTAAAAAGGTGAAGCCAATGTCGAGAGTGTTTCTGTTCACTATCATAGTTAAGTTTGATTGGACTTAGTTCAATTGAACTGTAGCTTATTTTATTCTAGTAATTTTTCTCTAGTTTTTTTTTTCCTTACTTACAATCCTTTACTCATTACATATAATAAAAATATATCTGTATACTTGGCATTAGTCTGTAACTTGCACTCTGCGTTTTTCTTTTATAAGAAAATTTTGCGTCCGAGTTTAATGGTTGTTAACGCCAGGTACGTGGCGACCAGTACTACCACGAAGCGAAGGACAATAAAGCACAATTACCATTTATATTATCCCAGAAAGACCACTTTGCGCAGAATAATCATGAATGTTAAACGGGGAGAAAACTCAATTTCATCTCTCTCTTCTTCTGTCTTATTATATATTGCCACGTTGTCATAAAATTGCTTGACTTTGTTTTCAGAACTTTATACTCATGCAACAATTCATCTGTACTTATTTATTTTTATCATTGTAACTCTGAAATTTTGTTGATTAAAATACTAGTGAAGTTAATTCAATGTGACATTTATTGCAAAAATATATACAGGTACATAAATCTAACTATTAAATTTTTACCATTTTATTTCTACAAGTTCACTAATTTATTTCAATAAAATTAATGTCACATTTTAATTGTAATTGGGATGATAATGAAAGACTGAAACTTAAATGATGATGATTATTCTGTATTTTATTTATTTATTTTTTTATTTTATCGTGTAGAAGTAACGTTGGTTTACCAACGGCAACGAAACAGGCACGAGGAAACCTTTAAGATCGAGTTGAATCCAATTCTCAAGGTTCTCATCATCTCTTTTACAGTTGTCATTGCAACGGGATTCTTGTCACGTTCCAATGAAGTCTCTAGCTCTCTGTCTCATCCCAACCCTTTGCTCTCTTTCTGACTCAGTGTATCTATAGACTTCGTTTCTAGATGGACGTGTGTGCTAATGTTTTTTTTTCTTTCATTCTTCTACAATTTTTTTTTT
>JAQQBR010001833.1:4575089-4588813 GCA_030347285.1 Microctonus hyperodae | reverse complement strand
AAGCTGAAGGTGATACAAACTATAAACATCAGCCAATTTCTCGTCATAACATTTTTTCTTTTTTTTTAAACTTACTATTTTTCCTGCTTTTTCTTACCTCATTTTTTTTTTATCTGACAACTGACATTGACAAGCAGATACTCATGATGTTGAGCTTTTAAAAATAATATCAAAAATATTGCAATGAATAAATTACAAGTTGGTCAAGTGTTCGAATTATATTAAATATTAAAATAAAGGGTTGAAAAAGACTTTAAGGAAAAACGTTAAAAGTATCATGGATATATTTTACACATTTAGTAGTTAAAGTTTTGATGGTTCACGTTCGATTATTCACTTTTTTCTCGTCTATTACTTTACTTTGACATGAAAAAAAAAAATTCCCATGGGTATGACCAGCTCGCCAATATATGATAGACTGAAATATACTACTGTATTTATCTATACTTTTATATACTACGTACATGTCGCCTTGAAAACTTACAACCAAATGGATAGAACGAATATTTTACTATTTTATTTTGTAGAGCACCTGAGCAATGCGCAATTTACTCTTGGGAATATTAGAGTATTTTCAAATATATTTGGATAATAGATACAATGAAAGATTGAATTTAAGTCCAGGGGGAATTTTTTTATTTTTCATGCAGAAAGTATAAAAAAAATTCTGCTCGGTCTTTTTTAACAGTAATGTCGATTTTTTTTTTGTCAGTGTGTTGTTATATAGTGCAATATGAGGAGTAAGAAGTGACGGTTGAGAGTAAGATGAAAATTGATGGTTTACAAAAGTAAAATTTAAAGAAGCAGAATATCTCATATATATTTCCCTAGGGTGAACACAAATCTGTTCGTATAAAGACGTGTACAACGATCTTATAAGAATAATATTCTGACAATGTTCAAGACTCCTGTTCAGATACTCTGTTCTTTTACTGATAAAATATATGTATGTATGTATGTCTTATGATTTCAAGAATCTAAAATAATATAATGGTGCAGGATGTATTCTGTGAGTAGAGAGCTTTACTATTGTTCCCATTCTCGAGAGATTTGAAATAATATTTGCCATTGAAACCTTACTTATCTGCTATTATACTCTGTTCTGGTGGAGAAAAAAAATGGAATTAAAAAAAAAATCGTTGTTCGTACTCGTGGTATATATTTTTATCTCCTTGAAAAAATCTCGAGATTTTTCCTCAATGCAAATTTACGTATGCACGTCAACGTCATGAACGGAAAAAATCATGAAAGAGGATATTAATAATGTTCCTCATTAATTTTATATAATAGATATTAAATGAATGAGTTTTGATGTTAGAAAAAAAATTTATTTGATGATATATTGATGAATTTATGAGCTTTTTCTTCGTTATCAATAAATTTAAAACATAAGTTCAAGTCTTGATTTTAATAAATTATATTTATAATATTAATAATAATATAGCAGGATAAAAATATTTATTATAGTATAAATAAATTGAATAAATAGATTTATAACGAAAAAAAAATTCATCATAATTTATATTTTATTTTTCAAAATTATTATTGATATTATTACTATCCACTTGTACCGTCAATTTGTGTTGAATAATATTTAATTAAATAGCAAATATTGGTCACAAATTATTGTTATATGTAGCTCAAAGTAAAACTTACTACATCTGCTTGAAATTGATATTACAATTGCTATTGTTACGGTCGCTTCGTCGACGTATATTGCTTTTAGTTATTACATTAAAGGACGACAATAAAATAGCATTTATTGTTATTTGTAATTTTTTTCTAGTTCTTCAGACCCTCTGCAATTTATCCACAATTTAATAAAGCAAAAAAAAAACATAAATACCAACAAAAAAATACACATGAAAAAAAAAATAAAAATATCAAACTAATATTCAATTTATTGCACGATAAAAATTATTAAATAAATAACAAAAAAAAAATCCACACACAAAAATATTAATCAACGCGACTAAATTTAATATCCTCCATCAAATATTAATTTCAAACACTCAATAATCACGATAAATAAATTAATAATAATTAAAATACAATTAAATAAAATACATCTACAATAATTAATTCCAAATTATCATTAGCATTAATTTCTGTACTGTTTAAATTTCTCATAGTGTATATTATTTCCAATGGGGCGTTAAGATATTTGGTTTTCGTTTACTATGTACCAAGATATGAAATACAAGAGTCGACGAGAGTATAGCGGCAGTAGTAGTAGTAGTAGTAGTTGGTACCATATGGTATCCAACAAATGTTGGCTTATATAAATGCCGAACAAACCCTCTGTATACTCTATACTCTATAGCAATTCAAACCCAGCTAACACTCTCAACTTCGGCGTCACGTGTGGGTTCAAACCATACTCGACAATATTACTGAAGACCGCGTGAGATGATAGTCCGCCTCTGTGGGATATAGCATTAAATTGTGTCTTGGGCCCAAGTAATAATAGAGAAAATAATAAACAGGACAAAGCCAAAATAAAAATAAAAACCGAAAGAATGAAAAAAAAAATAAACGCATAAACTCATAAATAAATAACAAATATTAAAAAATAAAATACAATTTATTATTTCGTAATATCAAAACACAAAAATAAAATCGGCCTATTTTTTTAATATACTTTTATTTATTGTTTTTTTTTTTATATACTTGTATAAATATTTTTTTTTTTTTTGAGCTTTATACAAAGGCTTTGTACACTTCTGTGAAGCCTCAGTATTACATATAGAGGAATATATACAATTATACATACATGTATACATCGATGTGAGGAGGGAAAATTAATACAAGACTGAAAATTGAAAGGGGTTAACACGCTGAGGTCGCACTTGTGTATGTATAATCTGGATTTCCGCCATGAAATTATAAGCGCAGATTAATATACGGCGCTTTATTCGCCTGAGCGAAATCATTTGGCTGCCTCATAGATATATGTATTCACATATAGAGATATATTATAATAATCTGCCTCTTTGCAGAGCGCGCGTATTATCCATCGAGAGTATACATCAATGACAATTGTGATTATATTCTGCATTAGCTCAAATATACACAAAATGACTGACGTAATATTTCCAGCTATAAACCATGGCCATTATTACATCATGAATTATATGAAAGCTAATTTAATGCTGCCATCATCGATGATAAAAGCAAAACAAGGAAATTAATAATGATTATTAAATTTAATATTTAATATAGGAAATGATTTAATAAATATTTGACAGCGATGTATAAATATTTTATAAGGGATTTTAAATGCCATCTGTTGAGGTTATTTGAATGATATTGGATGATAATTTAAATTGCTATTAGCCAATTTGTTAATGAAAAAGCTTGTTAATATCCTGGGGAAAATTGTTGAAATATATGTAGATGGAAATTTTAAAGTGTATATATTTAAAGTTTACCTCAGTTTATATTGGCAAATGCTATTCGTGACTCATGAAATTTCCGTAGCACGCCCGAAAGTGTTTAATAATGGAAAATAAGGCTCGTGGAAGCTTCCGGCTTGCGCTAGTTAAATCGGAAGTCAAAGAAGAGAAGAAGATAGGATAGATAAAAGTGGTGAAGAATAAAAAAATTATAATTATATACTTAGACAATTTTCTGGACTTTTATTATCTACTTTTGCTCATGGATACTTTGATAGTAATATTTTTTTACAGATTTAATAAACTATGTTGATATATTTATTCTGTAAATATTTTTTTTTATATTTGTGATTTTATATGTTTTATAAATCACTTGAATTCACTTGGGTATTTTTATTATTTTTATATTATAAATATTTTTTACTTTTTTTAAGGAAAATATTTCTGTCGAAACATCTTGAACATCTAACATTATGTGTTTATACACTTGTCGTATATTTTTGTATTTACGCGATTGCAATTTCTCGATGGCAACGATAACATTTTTTTTTTTTTATATCTGTACGAATATGTGTGTAGCAATACAACATTGCAGTACTACAACTCTAACGATTCAACGTAACGACCAAATACATACACTTTTTTCTCTTCGATAGCTATTGGTGAAAGCTGGATTATTGGTAATACCAATTAAATGTTATACCACAATTGCACAATCCGTTTCGTAATTTTATCTATGGATTTTCCCGCGAAATAACAATGTGAAATGGGACACCAGTCTATTGATATTTTTTATCGCGAGGAAAAATGATTGAATGACGTGTTTGTTTTATGTTTTGTATTCGTTTTAGTTATGCTTCAAAAATTTGAATACAATATTCTGATAATATTAAATTATATTAAATAAACAAACAATTGATTGATTAAAAATTTTTTTATTATTTACAATTTATACACATTTTATTTATATACGAACAAAAAATTTAACAAGATGAATAAAACATATTTTAATTTTTTCAAAGTTATATTTATTTTTAATATTGATAAAAAAATGTATTATATTTTTTTGATATGTTTTTTTTTTTTTTAGTTATTATCTGAACTTTTAGAAGTTTTTCGTTACATCCGGTATTGAATGAGACATGAATGTAGGGGAGAATGACGTAGAAGTATTTAGCAGACGTGCTAAAACCCCCAATATTCTACTGCGAAAAGGGGATATGTTGGTTCGTACTCATAAATTTTCATTGGTTAAAATTAGTGGGAGTATATAATTAAATTTCATTGGAAAATTCTCCGTAAATAACGCGTGAATAAGAGAAAGAGAGAAGAGTGTAACGTGGGAAATTTAATAACCTCTATTGGTAACCTCGATGAATAAAAAATTTCTATTCAAACTTTTAATATATAATTCGTTTTTATTATTTTTAAAAATATCAAATGTGATGAAAAATTTTATTTTCATATTTTATTTTCCATTGTGAGCTTTTAACGTTTATAAAAATAATTATTGATATAATTAACTCATACAAATACGAAGTGAAACATTGGAATAAAAATCAATTTATATTATTTATAGAATAAATATAATAATTCATATAGAATTACAGAAACCATTGCATCAATGATGTTAATGCGATTATCTCCATTGACAGAACGTTCAAAGATAAATAAAAAAAAAAAATAAAACACAAATGAACTGAATAGGTGAAGTGATATCAAGAGATGAAGCTTTTCAATCTTTTACATTTTATCGTCGAATGCCTCGTTAAGCTCTTGAGAAAAGAAACCTTTTTCCAGAGCGTAACTGCATTAATGAATTATTATTAAAAAAGAAATCTTTTTTTTATATTCACCAATTTATCGATGTTCATTTTCTGATCGTGGTAATAATAATTTTTAATAGCAGACAATTTAGTTCTGGGTTTTTAATAGATAAAGTTGTGGTGCAGGATATTATAATGAAATATTGGTAAATGACAAATTTTATTTTTATGATAGGACAGATAAAAGATTTCCCAAAGTGTAATTACAAATTTTAGAAACTTGAATGCTGCACACTGTGAATTGTGCAACTAAGACTAAAATTACTATCGAACGGAAAGTAATGGTAATTGTAATGAAATTTGTTTTCTTACATTTACGTGTGTATAAAAACTGCACAACTTGTACGTCTTCAAAATTTGTAGATAATTCGAAGTAGTGATTGTGAGAGTTGGAGACAATTCTCATTATTTCTAGCTACGAATAGAATTTGTAATCAACCAACTGACATGAAGAGAATTTCAGATATCTCCTTGATATAGACAATATAATTTAATTCCATCACTTTAGAAATTTTATTGCAAATCGAAAGGAACAAACAAATAATAACATAAAAAAATTTCTTTTAAAAATAAATATAATTCTATCTAACAAGCACAAATTAATTCATCTCAATAAAATTCTTACCAAGAAGTCCAGAAAAAAAAAATAAAATAAAAAAAATAAATAATAAAACTCAACGTAAATTATAAAAAAAAAATATTTCCCTGTTTATTAATTCCTGTATAATTTTTCTGTATTTTTATTTTCATCACAAATAACAATAATATACTCTGTAATTTTGATAAAAAAAAAAAATTGAGAAGGTATATAATAGAAGTAATCGTTTGAATATAAAGTAAGAAATTAAAAACATTTATTTTTTCCTTCGTGACTTCTCAATAGCAAAAAAATTTTCCATACGTCATTGAGATTTCATTCGTGACTTGAATTGCCTTTCTATGATAATTCTCATATACTTACATATAAATTTCTCTATATACATTCTCTCTACACATACACAACACCCACATAAACAAACGATTGTTCGCCTCTTGAATAAAGTGAAAAATGATCTTGTAATTAAACCTGTGCCAGTCCCTGGCCTTATTACCAAACAAGCTCACCTATCGTTATGCCTTCTACCATAAATTTTCTCTCTCATCTATGTTCCTATGTCGAGTTTCAACTGTATTATATAATTTGCGATCAAATTGCTTTGCTCGTACACTCTCGCGTCACAATTGTCCTCCCGTAGTATTAAAATCCATTCGAAATATTTTTTTCTATGCAATATACGAACAGCAGTAAAGATAATTGCATTATAAACCGCGGTATAATAATTAGCACACAGCATATCTGTACTAATGTAAATAACCAGCAAAATTTTATTGTCATCATTTTTTTTTTTTTTTAATAATTAAACTCATTGATAGTGAAGTTTGTTCAGATATCCTAAAGTAAACAATTGGATATATTTATTTTGTACAAGGATTAAATTGGAATTAAAAATAAAAGATAATAAAATTTATTTATTTTATTGATTATTGAAATATATATATATTTATGTGGATCGATGATGAAAATTTATCAGCAGCAAAACATTGTTGAAGAGATTTTTCGCATTGTTTATATTCTCAATATACTCTTTGGTATCTCTATGAAATTCCAACAAAACTCGTTGAAGTTCTGTATTGTTCAAATACTTTTACTTTGCTGCGTTGGCTATTTTTTTTTTATCTTCTTCCTCCACTTTTCTTCTATATTCGTGTGTGCGATATATAGTACATTTACACATATATATAATTGTCTTTTTAACTGGCTCGGATTGAACTAATAAAAATAAAGTTTTAGCGATCAAATGAAATTAGTTCTTCAATACGATCTTCTATAGAGAAAGTTGTTGGAGCATTGGAGATCACTGACAGAAAAGATATTCGATAAGCTGAAGAGCAAATGAAATAATTTGAAAATAAAAAAAAAATTATAAAGAAAAAATAAATAAAACTAGATAAAATATATAATCCAATAAATTTATAATTTATAGAAATTTTATTTAATGTATTTTATTTATTTTACTTCAATGTAAATCTTTTATAAAAATTTTATGTCTTCTCAAATATTCTTAGACTACATTTTTATCTCAATTCACATTTATGTACATAAACAATCTTCGGTGAAAGCTAAAAAAAACATATACATATGAAAATGAAAGACACGAGATTTTTTTTCGTCTGAATAAAATATTAAAAAATTTACATATACTGTCAATAAATTTGCCATTTTTACTCACAATAAAAGTCGCGTACCAACACTCTATTTCTAAAAATATTCACGTGTCATATACACGTACCTACAGTATACACACAAATACAGTGCAGTATATACATATCCACAGCACGTTTTGTATATGGTTGCACTGACTTGAACAGAATAAATAATATTTGCGCAGCTTATGTAAGTAATGTAAAAAGATACGAGAACGAAAACAAAAAGACGATAGAGAAATTCGCAGAGTAAATTTTTTTACAATTGTGTTTGGATATAAATGTATATATGTATTATACATGTATATAGTGCATTGACGTATATTGATTTATAAACGTACATTGAGTGAGAATATATCGACTCATGAATCCTTCACTATAAATATGTTTATGCAATATTTAATACAGATGAATGATGATCTGTACAAAGTACGATTGATCTAAATTTTCAGTGGTTGATATGAGTAATAAATAATTCTATGACCACCAATGTCAATATTTATGTATTTAGAATTATTGCAGGATAATAATTGTCGTTATTAATACCAATGTAATAAAATAATAATCCTGAAAAAACTCATGAAATAAAAAAATAAATAAAACAATTTAATCATCGAAATTAAATTTAAAAATGTTCATTTAATATTTAATAATTAAATTGCATTTGAAGATTTACGAGTGAAATTAAAATTATTATTTGTTGTATATAGATATATATTTGATGTGAAAATTTATATAATAATATATTTTTATGGGGTTCATCCACAATTTTAAATAAAGACATTCATACATAAAAGCAAGTTTGGACACAGACTATCGACGTTAATCTTAACTTTTCCTAAGGGTAAGTCCGCGGCATTTTCCCTCATTCGTCTTTTGTGCGAGTGAAAACTTTTCCGACGAGTCACCATTAACGATCACTATTGCCCGGGTAGAAATACACAGACAGAAACAAACACACAAACACATTTTTAACACAATCAAATCAAATCACTCTTTCTATAACCAAAAACGTTAACTGATGGTGAAACTGACGAGAAAACTTTTCAATTTAATTCACTATTATATTACACACATTCACGATTATAATAAATGATAAATCACCACATTGAAACATGAATACAAATATAAACAAACAAATAAACAAACAAAAAAATAAAAATAAAATTCACCATTGAATTAAAAATATTTTTCCAATTTTTCTTTCTCTCTATATAAATATAATTACTTTCATAAAACTACAAACACAAACAAAGCCAATCAATCACTAATCAATTATTTATAAATGATATAAATAATAAACAAAAAAATAAATAACATAAAAAAATATATTAATTCAAAACAATAATTAAAAATATTTCAACTCATAATTTTCACATTACATTCAAAGTTTATCATTAAATATTTCACAACACACCTTTTAATAAATATAATTAATAATTTATACATACAATATACATATACATACATATGGATATCATATAAATATATACATAAACATTATACATATACATATGCCTTAAACAAATGGTGGAAAGTTGTCACCGCACGTAACAGTAATTTGAAACTCATCCATCCTCATTCATCTCTCGCCATCGCTTCTATTCTCTTTACTTCAATACATACATATATACATATACATATATGCAATAATAGGTACATAGAAAGACACATACTGTTCTCATATTCATGCTTACAGTATGGCGGAGTGAGTTTTAGATTGTTAGCGTTGAAATTCGAGGATAGAAGTTCAATAATTGGGATCCACAACGTAACCCATCGACAACTCGTTCCCATAACCCAACACAAATTCGATCGAGTTTCTCTTGAATAGCGCACGTGTCATATACGTTTGTATCTTGAGGCGATGACTGTTATCTACTGCATATATATATTCTCATGTCTCTTAGTCGATTTCTGCTTTACCCTCTCAATTTAGTGAGCATGAATATTGTATATTGCATTAACTCGAGAAACACATTGTTATGTCGTGTAAATTAATATGGCTGTATGTATCTATATCAATATCTATATGTCGTTTGTCTTCGTATTGCGATGTAGTTGGTTGTTGAATATATATAGTCTCTATAACTGTTTGGTGCTTTGTGTGATTGAGGTGAGATTCAATGTAATTGTGTTTAATTTATTACTGGAAGAAAGAAAATTTTAATGAAATCAAACGAAGTTATTTAATTGAATAAATTTATTGAAATATTGTATATTTGAAATTAATAATTCATATTTAATTATTTCATTCGTGGGAAATTGAATGAATATTTTGTATAAATTAAATATTTTATACAGTTGTATTTAAATTTTAAATTAATTCCAACTTTAAGAATTTTGTATTATTATAAATAGAAAGGAATTAATATTCGTGTATCAGTGACAGTAATGAAGGTTTTTTTAATTTTATCGATAGTTCAATTAAAAAGTCATTGGATTTAATATAAAGAATTCGAGATACCTATACACGTGTATCCAATACCGATTAATCATAAGAAGTTGATGTATTATAATTTTGTAATTTATTGCACGATCTTGGATGAAAAGCACTTGGAAGCACGTATTCTTCGGCAACGTGTCGTCTCGACTCATAGCTCCAGATAACAAGATTCCTCTTCTCCTTCTTCTTCTTCGTCTCATTCTTTCTCTCCTGCTTGTCCTTAGTCTTCTTGATTTTTTTTATTATTATTTTTTCTTTTTTCTTTTTATGATTATGAGCCTGACAAATCTCTCCTCAACGCCCACATAATATAATTCAATGTTCCTTATCATTTTATGCTTGCGATGACGATGGCTAATGTCATATATGTATACCTGAAGATATATATAAATATTCGTGTGGCATCAGAGTTTATAATAAGGTAAAAAATATGTTTTACCATGTACTAAAATCGTGAACAATAGATTTTTTTCCCCCGTTAATGTACATTTGAATAAACTATGAGAAAAGCTATCTCATTTTTCTCTTACATTATTTTTTTATATCACGATATTATATGCACGGTAAAATAGTGATGTTGATTACAAGAATGGAAAGAGAATTGAGGCAGGAAATGCGGAATGTAGTGCGACGAAAGCGGTAGATAACTACCATTGGAGTTTAATATGTTGGGAAGCGCGCACGGTTGCGGTATCTACATCAACAAAGCTTCGACGCAGTCTTTATAATGCAACGTTTAACGACGGAGAAAAATGTACTAGTAAAGGGGTACACACAAGTAGAACCGACAGTAAATGAAAGAGAAAAGAGGAGCAACGATGAAAAAATAAAATTTAGAGTATAGAAAAAGTCTGGGAAAGAGCGGAAATATGATGGAAAAAAAAATTACACATCCACACTGAGAGAGAGTATAAAATGTTTCCGGGGCATACTGAAGAAATTGAATACATTAAGCTTGATAAAATGACTATATATAAACATATTCGTGTGCATGCGTGTAAAAATGAGAATAAAGCTCGTGTTAAAGATTTATATATGATATTGAAGCGTTGGTTTACTTATATCACTAGCACGTTCGCCTTAAATTGCTGTTAGTTCACTATACACATATGAAATAAAGTTAATTACATTCTTGGCATGTAGAATTCTATGACTCATACAAAGTTATTCATAATTAACTGCGGTTAATACTTGTAGAACAAAGAAATAAAGCTTAGTAATATTCAGTGTAAACTATCGAGCACTTAGCGACATAATTTTATCACGAACTAATAGTTTATCAGAATAATCACATTCATATAAGAATATTATTTATTGTAATCTTAGATATAAATATATTTAATATAAATCTGATAATATTTTCCCATTGTTCGGGATATTAATGTGTTCAAGAATAGTTATAATTTATAAATGCGAATATATGTGTGTAGTTTGAATTGATTTAAGGAGAATAAATTTAATAATTTAAGGAGAAATGTTAGATTGAGTATGAAACCAGTGGTATTGCAACATGCTGAAAATCAGAGATATATATTTGTGTGTGGGTTAAACCTAGTGGCATGTCTAATCCGATCACGATGCACTGTGTGAATACTCCAAGAGTCACGAGTACGTGTCCGAAACGATGGGGAAGATACAGGTTAACGTTGAGACGTGTCGTACGAAATAGTGTATAAGCCTCGTTCTCAGAGATTTAGTTTAGAGGTGTTGAAATCTTTACAATGTTAACAACAACAGCAGCAACAACAACAACAACAGTGAGGCAGTGTCAAGTTGTGAATTAAATTACTGACAGTATGAATTTAGACTAATCGTTGAGGTTTTGTATATAATTTGTTTTTAAAGATAAAATTCTTTTAATTTCCACACTTTAAATATTTAAATATATACATAAATAATTAAATATATATATACATAAATATATGTATAAATATTTTAAATATTTAAATATATACATTTATATTTTATTTAAAGGTGAGATATTTATTTTTAGCTTGGGATGATTGAAAGTATTTTATTGATATTGAATTATTGGTGTAGATTTTAAAATAGACAAATAGGTTATAAATGGTGTCATATCCTAAGTGGAGTAAATAAAATGTGTTGTTGATGAAAGTGGAGGGAAAAAATAACAAATAAGAGATTTAAGAAAAGAATCAGAATGTCAGAGAGAAAGAGATAACTGGGAGAATGAATAAAAAAATAATAGCAGTTGGAGGTCGAGTCGTTTTCGTGTCATGAAAGCTTTTGAATCGAGCGCATTTCGATAATCCAATTTTACCTCTGCTGTTTCCGTTTCCTCTATCGTGTACGCAGTCGACAACTGAGCTGTATTGTATACACAATATCGAGATACGTCGAAGGAAACCGATCGTACTAAATTCTATGCATACAATAATAGTGACTCGCAATTTCTTGTGCAGTAAAATGTCACACGGTATTTAGGTTATTGTGCAATTTTGCATGTTGAATTTTTATATACAATTGGAATAATATCATTACTTGTTTTATTCCAATGCGTTTATGATTATTTATATTGTTACATGATATTGAATTTTTTTTTTATTCTTCTTGCTAGTTAATTTTTATATCCTACTAAATTGAAATGGAAATTTAGAATAATTTGTTCTGGATAAAACCAACAATAGTGTACCCATTTGCTAAACAATACGTTACACAGACATTCGTCCGATTGCAGGTGAAGTGGCTATTGACGAGAGAGACATGTCCCATGGGAAATTTCCAACGAATCGTATAAATGTATATACATGTATATATTCAGCCTGCGTCAGAGTTTCACAAATTGATTTTTTATTTATTTATTTATTTTCCCTTATCCTTCAATCTATTTCATTAATATTTGGCGCTGGAAATTTCCTCGAATTCCTCGTAAAACCACGCGGGATTAAAATAAAATAAAAATAGATAATTAATTTAATTATAAAGAATTGTATCTTTTTTTATTTGTCATTCATTTATTTTCACGGAAAATTATTTATATTAAATTTTCATTTATTTAATATTTTTTTTCCGAGACCTGAATATTTTTTTTTCAATCTTTTTCTCCGGCATTCTAGTAATTAATATCAACTGTCAATAATTTTAATTCGAGCATGTAAAAAAAGGATTAAAAAAAAATAATACTGTTGCCGCGACGATATTAAACTCGTAACATCAATAAATCGTGACCTATCGTAAGTTCAACATCGTTATCCCATTGTATGAGTGTACACATACATCTATGTGGTATTCTTAAAAAGTTGTCAATACTCTACGCTACAAAATAAGCTGAAAATATATATATACATATATACTTTAAGAAGAAAGTATCCAACAATCTCATGATGCATCGTCAGGGGCTGCTGTCTTCGACATAACGTGACATGAGTGTCAAGCTCATAAGAAAGCTCTCTCTAGTCGCTTTTGAAATGACACATACACACACCAACACATTCACTGTGAGGTAACGTGTCGCACTCATGACATGTGAGTGTTAGAAGCGTCTTAACATTTGTCTGGGCGATAAAATAAAATTAATGAAAGAGTACGAAATAAAAGAAAAAAAAATTCAACAAATAAAATAAAAATCCATTTCAAAAAAAAAAATTTCACATTTAAAATAACGTTAATATAAAGTAAATAAATTTTAATTACATAGTGTTATATAAATAGATAAAGTGTAATATTTATTGAAAATTTAATAGTTAAAAATAAAAATATTTTTATTTCACAAAATTTATATTTATAAATTCCGATTATTTTCCATATTGTAGATTGCGATTAATGATAATACTTAGGTATGATTGATGAGGT
>JAQQBR010001833.1:4533703-4548759 GCA_030347285.1 Microctonus hyperodae | reverse complement strand
TCTAAATATTTATTTCATTTTTCTTTTTTTATTATTTCAATTATGATATGAAAAGTTGTGTTGTGTTTAAAAAACAATAGACAAGTGAATGATATTACAAATATACGAATATAAATCGATTGTAAAATACAACCCTTATATTTTTCTTGCAGATAATACCCTATCATTATCGATAATGTGTGTGGTATAATAAAAAATTCTATTCCGTATTTCTCAGGTGCCACGGTATTATTATACGTAAGTGTAGCAAGTGAGGAAAAATTTAAAAGTACATAAAGGAGTAAGGAAAATTATTTTTATACACATGGATAATATCGGCGATATAGAGTCTATTATCGAGTAAATTTTTTATTTGATTTTGTTTTGCCAATATATAGTAGCTATTGAAAATTTTCTCATTCTCAGAAAATTAGAAAAGGGGAATATAATTTACTTTTATTTATTGATATAATATTTACTTAGGAGAAATATTATTTTTAGTTTTGATATTTTTAAAAAATGTGATGGAAAACAAAGTAATAAATTTTTTGAGTGTTATTTTTATATTTAATTTCAATAAAAAAAAAAAATACAAATAGATGGGGAATTAATTTTAATAATTTGTACGTTCGCAAATTTTATAGTAAACAAAAAAAAAATAAAAATTGCTGTGGGGAAAGTTATCAACGAAATTACATAAAATATTTATTGATATATTAATTAATAATCTCATCTTCCATGAATGAGATATAAAAACAAGTTAACTCTGTTTGCAATAATAAATCGACGTGAAATAAGTCAGAGTTGATTTTCTGTTTTAAAAAATTTTGAAAAAAATATTTATCCATCATATACTAAACAAGGAAATTTGTATATTCATTATTGATAAACATTTCTATTGACGGTAAATTACCGACAGTAAATAATCCCACAAAATTTCGGAACACTTTTCTACTTTACACAACACAAATCAATCTCTCACTTACACTAAATCGGTAAAAACAAAAATTCAAACTATTCATCTTTTAAAAAACAAACAAAATTATATCAATAACCAAAATATTATTTTTACTTTTCCTCCATTCTCTTTATTTATAGACCACATTAACATATCATAAAATTATTGATTATTCGTGCAATGCAAATTTTACATAAATGTGTGACGATAAAAATACGTATATAAATGTTAAAACGTGGTATGGAAAGTTTATAACACCATTCAAATGGAAAATAAGTTTATATACACATATCCTCGTGCACCATACATAGTATTATACATACATATGTACACATATGTGTGTATATAAATAGAGGAAGAGAGGAAAATGTAGAGAAAAATGTGCAAAAGTTATGATGTGAATTTATGAGTAACGTTTTCTTCATGATATTTCCTGATAATTTTTTTTTTATATCAAATCAACTCGTGCATCAATCAAAAAATATTCTACTCACACAGATTAATGTTTATTCCAATTAATTTATTCAATTAACACAATCCTAAAATTGTATGAATAAATACGGAAATTCATATTACACATGATTAAAATATTATAATAAATGTTTTACATGTATCTGTAAATATTTTTGATAAATAGCAATAACAATCTATCTAACTGTAGTGTTGTGCAACTCATCATAAAATAAATTAACGAATTTTGCAATAAACTCAAATGATAAACAAGTATAAACGATTGGTGTGAGTGGAGCATTGGACCGATTGCTAAATTGAATAACGGATTTATTAGCGAGTTCACATTTGTCGATGTCAATTCATTGCAATTAATTCTCGCCTGTTTCCATAGTGCTATGTGTTTGTGGATTATTGGTGCGTTAGAGGTGTGAAATTCTCTCTAGAGTTATGTTGGTTTATTTGCTCCGATTAATATTACGATCATGATTCAACTTTCATGAATCCCTTGATTTTCTCTTGATCGATTTGCATTTGTATTAATTTCAATAGATGAATTAATTTCTATTCCTGACACAGTTTCATGTGTCTTTTCTTTATTTTTATAATTTCTACAAGGAGAAGAATAAAAAAAAAATAACATTACAATTTTAAAATAATAATATTCACTTTATCTATTGTATTCAATTAATTTAAAATATGTCACGATTAAATGTTTCTTTTTTTTGTAATATTTTTTTATCGCACGGGGATATTATATACTTACTGATAAATAATTGTCGGCAGAAGAACAATGAGAACGGAGATAGTGGTTGTTGCTAGAACACCCGAGAGTATAACCATTGTAATTGTGGTGGGCTGAGTTAAAGATTTCTGTAAAATAAAAAATAAAAAAAATAATTGAAAGGAAGAAATAGAAAATGAAATAAAGACAAAAGAAATCGTTGGGTAATATTACCGTTAAATTGTGGACGATAAGCTTACACATTTTAAAAATAAATAAAATGAAAAGAATAATAAAATATAATAAAAAAGAAAAATAGTAAATGACAATATAATAAACAGTTCAAATGATTTGTGTATAGCAGTATATGTTTCTAAAATTTTTTTCGAAATATTTAATAAAAAAGTTGTGTTGTTTATTGGTAGAATTTTCAATGACAAAAAAAAAATAAACGATATAAAAGTTGGCTCGTTAACACATTGTCAATGGCACATAGCCGAGTGAATCGTGACGATATTCATGGATACGTGTGTGTATAAATGGGTTAATCGAACAACTTTGTGTACATATATAATATACATACACCCGAAAAAATCTTATACATATATAAAAAAGTCTAGAAGATAAGTTAGTAAGTGGAAATGTTCCAGCAAGTTATAGATAATGAAAATGAATACTTTCTATTTTGAAGTTTGTTTCTGTAAGAAAGTAAATTAAAACTCGACAAGTATGAACGCGCACAAGTACCAACTGCAGCAGAAGCAGCAGCAGCAGCAGTAACAGCAGCAGTGACAGCAGTTTTGAGAGTGTAAAAGCTCAAAGTTTTATTTGTGATAGAAGTAAGGTAAAGTGAAATTTCTCATTATTTTGTGAATTTAATTTTTGTCAATTAATTTTTACTATAATTTTAAATTAACAAAATTTAATTTTGAAATATATTCACAGATTGAATTTTACATTATTAAAATATTGTATTCATATAAATATCTATGTGAATAATATTTGGCAGAATGTTTTGATGATACTTAATATTAATTTTTTTTTACCTCAGTTGTTGAATTGTTTTTAGTTATTTCCTCGCAATAGGAGAGAGAATGGAGTAATGAAACCAGCAAAATGCTTCGTAAAATTGTCATGTTGTATAATTGAAAAGTATAAATTGAATTGATAAAAAAAAAAAACAAAAATGAATGAATAAATAAATGGATAGAGAACAGAGAGAGATTTTTCGTAATGCAGTATAGAAACGATTCATGTACTGGGAACGTTTACGAAATGTTTCGAATTTCATCATTTATTTTATCATACAATCGTCTGACAAACTGGCAATCATGTGATAATACACTAAAATCAAAGATTAAATTACATTGCAATAAATATTACAATTCAAATCGATGAAATTTAATCTTATCGTATAATAAATTTGTCAACTGATATATTCATTAAATTAAAAAAAAAAATAAATAAATATATACATAGGCATTTGTTTATTTTTATTATTGATTTATTATTGATTATAGATTAATATAATATTTTTGTTATTTTGTATATTTTTTCTTCTTTTGTTTCATTATTCAACTCAATATTTACCTTATTTCATAGAGAGAAATGACATTACGAACTATCAAGCTCGCTTATAGTGATATCCCATGAGACAACGACGTTTTCGTGCCCAAGGGAAATATTTTTATGTATCTTTAGATATATATCAAGAAGAACTTACGTGTAGACGGAAAAATTGGATGTTTCTGACAGGTATAAAAGATGTGAAGAAAAAAATAAAACGACTTTTTTATTTTCTCATTTCTCTCTTTTCATTTCGCTTGAACTTTGACAAATTATAAATATTAACTGAATCAAATAAAGTGAGAATGAAAAAAAGAATAAAATAAAAATGATATGTACAATGAAAAAGAGACGAAAGTGATCGCACATACGAAAAAAAATTCAGTGTGCCAAATATTAAAAGCGCTTTTTCAGAAGCTTTATTATCCGCATGTGAATATTCCTACGAATAACCATATTTTCTTTCCCCTTGTTTAATTCATAAAACGCGTGACGTAATTCAATATCACTAAGAGCATGAATAATAACGAATCTGATATGATAACATCCATATTTACTTACTTACAATGAAAACCAAAATTCTTTCATATCGTGATTATACATTTTGTGAATCGTGCAAAGACTCTGTCAATATTTTATCGCTGAATTCACGCGATGTTTCCAATTAAAAATTCTGCACACATAAAATTATAAAACAGAGCAAACATCATTTATTAATTCATTCAAGAGGAAAAAATATATATCGAAAGAAAAATTATTATTATTTCTATTACTAAAATATTCAATATATAAAATAAAAAAAAAGGAATCAGGAATTTTTATTCCTACATCGATTTGTTCGTTTCCCTTTGTGGTCAAATCTGGGTGAGAAATCTCACTGACCATAATATGTATCCTATATCCTCTTCATCCTGAACTATCTCATTTAATTCTCAGCAACCTGAGGATGGGGTCAATTAATTTTGCTTGGTGGTTATACTAACCCAAGGGTATTTCGTACTTCGTGTCCACAAGTCTGCGAACGTATAATAGGGAAATTGAAGGATGCAGAAATAAACAGGTCGTTTACAAAAGAAGTGTTGATGATGATGTATTAAATATTCACAAAATAAATTACAATATTTTTTTGTGTGCTTATTGATAATTTATTTTAATTTATGAGAGTTTCAAAGTTTCGGATTTAATAATTCAAGTGTGTTCCAATGTTAATTAGTCGAAAATTATGTATGGAAATTACATGTTTGTTCAATTATAAGTTCATAAATTGTTACAGTCAGTCCAAGGTAGTAACATTAATTTTTTCACCGGATCTAAAATGAAAAAAAAAATATAACTGTTGGCTCGATAGTCACAGATGATTTCTTTCATTGGTTATGCTACAATTGTTGTGTAAACACTTCAATTTTTTTCCGCTTGCATGAATTCGTTGCTAAATCGTTTGCCAATTCACTTCAAATGCAACTGGAAATGATAAAAGGAAGACGAAAACAATAAAAAAAGAATTAAAAAATAATAATAAAAATAAAAGTTGCCAGGGGATATGAAGAAGAGTTGGAAAGAGAGTTTTGACTGCTGCCAAGTTTATTGAATATTCGAGTGTTGGTCGAACGGAAATTCGAACGGTTAAATCCATTCAATATTTCCATGATCTGGTGAATCCCAGTCAGTGCATCACAAAACGCATAGGACTCACTCGCTCGCGCTTGTTGGCTGAAAGGGTCAAGCTGGCGCACTTGAAAACTCTGCCAATATCGCTCACTCGCGCCAAGTATACTTGGTGATGAGAAAAGAAGTCCATAACACCGAAAAATTCACAGGCCAATTGATTGAGTGCAGTAAACAAATGTGAAATGAAAGAAAACTCATTTATTTTTTCATTTTTTCCCAGCGTTACTTTATGCAAAAATATTTTTCATCCACATTTCACTGCAGTAATTTTTCAAGTCCCAACCAAACAACTTTCATGTTCCCAAATTTTTTATTAAAAAAAAATAAAAATAGAAAAAAATATCAACAATTTTCTTCATGGAATATTTTCTCATTTTTTCTTTCCCTCTACCTTGATCTTCTGTCCGTCTTTATAAGTAAAGTTAAATCACAGATCCCTCCACGGTAACTGTGCTGTGAGAGAGATTGAATTCGTACGAGGAGTTTGGATGTATAGATTGAATTTAACTGAAGGCACACAGATAAGTGTGTGTAGATATGCAAAGTGGGGTTAACATGTCCTGTTCATGGTGAGTCCTTCAACCAAATCGAACTTACTCCCCTAAGGACTGGGGTTTACCTTCAACCAACAACAACAACAACAACACTATCATATACATCCACTAGGATCATTGCTATTATTCTCATCCCCCCGAGCTAGCTATCACAATATTCTATTTCAATTTGTATTTATTCCACATTTAATATTATTGAGTCGCTAATTTTATGCAAACCCACGTTTTCCAATACATGCACATTCGCCTTTGTGTATACATTTAACAAACATAAACACCAATAGAAAATTCATTGAATCGTGTTGATAATCTCCCTGTAAACCTATTCTATTTTTAAAATAATATTGAATAATATCAAGAAAAAAATCCGGATGAATTAAGAAGAATGAAGATTGAGTACTAACAAAAATTCATGTCAAATAAAAGCTATGAATTATGTAGATGAATATAAATGTCTTTCTCGATTTTTTTATCTTTATAATAGCTTTCGTGTGTCAGAGATAAAATGATTGCCACCTATCGATAAGACGTCATAGGGAAAATTTTGTAATTTTCCTATAAGCAAGATCATCGAGAGTATATTATCAAGGCAAATGTGATAGAATTAAAAGTGGAAAGTGATGGGAATGGTCACTTGAGGAATTGAACTTTTAGAAAATGAAAATGTAGAACAATTGGATGAATCTAAATTGGCACGAGTTGCGGTTTTCTCTTGTCTTGTGTCCACAAAATGAGAACAAGCTGAGAAACGTTTGTAAAGTGCAACTGTATATTGCATACATGTGTATGTATAGGTATGGAATATATAGTGAACCAGTAGCAGTAATTCTAATTGCTGGTTTGCGAACAATTGGCTTTGTAGTTGTGTGCATCATTCGTACAATAATACAAAGGGACTCCTGAATCTCAACCATCCGTATCGGATATAACGTAATTCTACATATGTAGGTGTGCTAAGATTAAATTAACGATGTGAATGCATTTAGCATAAAGCTATGACAATGATGATAATGTTTGATATAATAGTAACGATTATTAAAGTCGTTGCTTTGTTATACATAAATTTAATATTTATTCCAATTATTTCCAATCATTATTCACTTTGAATATATAAATTTATATTTTATTTTGTACTCTCAACACAATAAATATTGCAATGATGAATGAAGAAAAGCTGGAATAATTATTTTCTTTGGTATTTTTAATTTTATTTATCAATTTTATTTTATTTGTATATTTTGTTTTTTGTTTGCTTTATTTTTTCTTAACGATTATGACCGCCATTGTGATCGTTTCCGTTACTATTGTGCACGTGAGCGTGAAAACCGCTCTTGTCTGCGTGATATTTAACAGTTCTCACATTACCGCCGGGTTCTTTAATAGTGTATTCACCAGTGACTTCCTTTCCTGTAAGAAAAAGTATTAAAAAATAATTTAGTAAATTGATTAAATAATTTTTATATGTATTTTTATAAATTCGCAGTGGAAATTATTTTTATTTACCATCACGATGTTCTTTTTGTCCATGATAATCACCAGTATGATGATCTTGAACACCATAAGCGAATTCATAATGCGGTTTCGCAACATAATCTTTATGATGATGTCCATGTTTATCCTTCCATGTAACTTCTTGATCTTCACCAATTACTGGACCGTGATGATGTTGAAATGAATGTGCGTGTCCATCAGCGTTTATATAATTAATGGAGAATGTTGAGATGATAATTGTTGAAATTGTAAGAAACTATTTCCGAAAAGATAGAAAGAATTAAATTGAGTATCGTGAATTAATTTATTGAATGAAGGAGTAAATTGTTTTATTTATTTTTATGAAGAATAATTGAAATTTAATTGGAATTAAGATCTATTAATGGATTAGTGGATTATATTCAATGTTTTTACTTACTATGAATACCATTTTTCCTGAAAATAAATTCACTTCTCTTGCTGAGCTCAAATAAACTCTGAACGATTCATTCGTTATCGCTTGACTTTATATATAACGGTGAGAATGCTATTTCCAAATGGAGCTTCCGAACATTTTTATATACCGTGCCCAAACGAGTTTTGTGTGTCCGATTGATCCAAGTTACAAAACATATTTAACGGAGAAAGAGAGAAAATAAAAAAGGTTGGATTGAAATGAAATAATAGACAAAAAATTTATGCGCTTCACTGAACATATTGATCAATCACGTCGATAATATATAACATTATCGAATTTTTATTCACGATTGAAATAATAAAAGTAGAGATACACAATTAAAAAATATATGATAGTAAAAAAATAGAACATAATAAAGTATTATTCATTTATACAGCTTGATAGTTTTTCTTTTTTATTAGTTTCCTCTCATAAGCTCTGTCATCACTGTCGAATTTCTATAGACCAAGGTATTATTTTCTAGCTCTTTATTATTTTTTCCGTCGACTTGCCCGATAAAAACATCGTCGATGTTTGTGTCATCATGGCTCTGTATATTGTCGCGTCGAAATGTCGGTAGAAAAGAAAAAAAAAATAGAAAATAATAAAAAAAAAAAACCCAGCATCCAGAACATCATTCCCACTCGCAATTTCTCTCGAGTTTACTACACTTTGGATAGAAACAGCGGCTTTATCGTTCAATAAAAATTAAAAGAAGACACAAAAAGAAGGAATAGCAAAAAAAAATATATACATACGTATATAAAAAAATATACACAAATAAAAATAGGAGAAAAAATAGTAGTTAAAGCCGTTAAAAATACATGAACCAACATGCTCAGCGTATTGGCGAAAGTGCACCAAGAGCATTGGCGACGCTTTGGCCACGGAGAGAACAGAATAGAACAGGATAGAAAGTCAGGGGATATGGAAGACAGCGAAGAAGTATCCGAAGCATGGATTACGACGATAAATTATGCAGCGTAATAATGTTTGCTGGGATTACGTAGCGTGTGTCCCTAGAATTCTATATATCTGTATCTAGATCACTATGAGCGCCACAGTCGTAGACTTCGGTACAGTTCTGTATATAAGAACAATCCATGAATATGTACACATACACAACTAGACAAAAAAAAAATAAAACTACTCATTCCTGATTATACGGCTAGTTACAGAAACATGATGCAAATAACTACAGACAAGTGAAAAAGAAATAGAGATTTAAATATTTTTCATGTATTCCACAATTTTGTATTAATATAAATATATTAATTTACATATAAATAATTCAATTAATTATTTTATTATTAATATCAATTTCAAAACATATTTCAATAACAACGAATTTTTTATTAAATATTTTTGTATTTAATTCCCATCATGTTTTATTATTATTTATTATTTTTGTTTATGTAGTTCTGCTGTTTACGTGTGTGTATATACATAAATGATTCAGTACAATGTCCATCATCGATTGGCGTTAGAAATTTCGCATTACTTGAAAATCGTTGGTAGATAAATTTTCACCAAAATAGGTTACACAGTATTTCTTGAATAAAGACGAATAGTTCTGTTTGTCCACAAATTCTCCAAGTAACTTCCAACCAAACTCTCTCCAATCTTCGTGCTCTTCTTTCACATTCTATTCTTCTATATATTTGGCTCCAATGTCCGCCATTTGCCGGCAGCGTACATATAAACGAAATATATTCTATTATAGGTCACGATTACGTTTGCTCCTGAAATTTACAAACCAACCAATTCCCTACATACAAACACAACCTCAACAAAAGAACAAAAAATAAATAAATAAACACAAGAAGAAGAAAAAATAAAAAAAAACAAAATTAGATATCCAAAGCACTGTTGTAGTTGATAATATCACAGTAGATAAGCCTTTGCAAGCTCAGCCTCACCGCGTAGCTTTTGAGTAGCTCTGCCACTAACACTGGCCAATTTATTTGATGGAGAGAAACGTTGGCAGCACAAAGTGCGAGAGCGAGAACAAGAGAAATACATAGAGAGACAGAGAATTGATAGTGTAAAGTATATACGTTCGCACGAAGGGGCAATGGGGGTGCGTGGTGGCACAAGAGGGGCGGTAGACCGAATTGTAATTGCACTTTAATTAAGCCGTAATTTAAGGACGTACCTCACGCTGTGCCCAAAAGCGAATACAGAACATTGAGAAAGAGAGACCGAATAACATTTCGTGTGTGAAAGCACTTCGCCTTTATTTCTCTCTTCCTCTCGCCCATCATCCTTTATATGAATCGGAGGGTTGAAATAGTAATTTGAACTATTCTATATGTACAGTTTGGGTACAACTCACCTAGACTTGTTCAAGAGAATACCGGTCGCCTTAGTTCTCTCTCCCACTTTTCCCCTTGTAGTTATTCTACATACAGAGGATTCATCCCCTTCGTTTTATCCATAGGCTTTTACCAATTCTCTCATCTATTCACTCGCTCTTCCGCTTTGTATATACATATCTATTATGCTTGGATATATATGTATACATCGTAATGATAGTCGTCTCACTTGCGCTTGGTGCTTTCACCAATTCATATGCAAATGAAAAGCACCGGAGCCCCGGCCATTGTTCGCACCGAGTTTCAGTGTCCCAACTTGACTTACTACATGAATTTCCTGGAAAACTCTAACGGGAAGAAGGTATACCCATGTAATTGATACTCATCCACTGTCTCTCTCTCTCTTCTTTATCCTTTAGTACATAGTACTGTGAATAAATATATGATATGGTGTACATAAGTGTGTATATAGTTTATATGGTAATGTTAAATGGACTTTGAGATATTTTTTTTTATGTTTAAAATTATTTTTTTTGTTTATTTTTGTTTTTTATATTTATGTGGTGAATAAAATTAGGAATCTATCGTGATTGAAAATTTTTTATGATTTTGTTGTTTGGTTTTCCTGTGGATGTCATTGGTATTGAGGATGATGGAGGATGTGTGGAAGTGGTGGAGAAGAAAGAAGAGGGAAAAGTTGGTATGGCTCTCGATTACCTTTAGTTTGTTTTTTGTTTTGTCTTTGTACTGTACTCACATTCCCTTTTGTCTTCATCATCATCGTATATCGTTGACCCACTCAGCTGCAAGCCCAGCGGCAACAGAATGCCCAGTGAGATTCAGTCGTCGCATTATAACCCGGCTGTGTGCCACCTTTCTCTTGGGTCCGATCTATACTATCCTCTTTTGCCTTCGGGGATCATCTAAGGTAAGAGAAAAAAAAATGATTCTATTTTTCTTCTTCTCTTTTAGATATTTTACACACATCTCTCTGTTCAGCTACATTCATTTTTTTTTTTATTATTATTTATAGCGGGGTATTAATAATTTTACTTGCGTCTAGTTATTTCTGTTGTTATCTCTCGTCAAGTTACTTTTTTATTTTTTTTTCTCTTAGCTGTTTTGTGAATTGTGTGGATGGAAAATAAATCAACATGTATGAATAATAATCGTTGGATTTAAAACATGTAGAGAAAGTTTATTGTTTCTTTGTTTTTATTTCTTTATAAATTTTTTTTTTGTGTTCTGGTTTTTGTAAAAATTTATTTATTTGTAATTGGCATAGTGACGAGTAAATAAAAAAATATTGATATTATTCCAATACGTGGAGGATGGAAAAAAAAAATATTGTTAAGTAAATATATTTACTTTTTATTCTGTATGAATTTTTTGAGGGATTTTTTTTTCACTTCCTCTATTCATATGTATGAAAGTGTTGACGAATAAAATGAACATTCCCGAAAAATACGTCAGGGTGAATAATAATAACAGCAATAAAATAAATAATAATACGTAAAGTAGGAAAAATGTGAAAAAATAATAAAAGTAAAGCGTTTATACTGTACAAAAGTACTTTTACCAGTGAAATATATGTATTTGGAATAATTTTTGTTGAGTAAAAAAATTCGTCGCATTTAAATTGTTCTGCATTATATATAAGTGTATATGAGGAGGTATATGCGCACGTGACTTTGAGTTTACTCATGTTCGTCGAGTGGTTTTTCTTGTAGTCACATGCTCGAGGAAGAAATAAAGAGAAAAAAAAAAGACTGGTCATTACTGTTCAAGTATCTCTCACTACATTTAATTATATATTATGATACAAAAAATTAAAGTCAATAAATAAACTATCTTTATTGAAGTAAATTAATTAGCCATGAAAATTTATATTAAAATTGAAGTACACTGAAAATCTGTTGAATTATAAATAAATAAAATTTTTCGCCTCTTGCATTATGATTTTTTATTTTTCATATTTTATAAAGTTAAAAATAATACAGCACGTGAAACCAAGCAAGGAGAATTGAATGTAATTGGATCTGTTTAAACACTGAAAGGATTCGTGAAACCTTTTTATTTGGTTGTCGCATGAATGATGTCAAAATTAATTATCGATTTTTCATTATCATTTTATTATATTTTGCGTGCAAAGAAAATTATATCAAGAGCTCTTTGAGTATAAAATTTACGAAACAAAAAAAAAAAAGACACAATCAGTGAAATAGAAGAGAGAAAAAAATAATAAATGTAATGTGATCAATGTAGAAATTTTTCTTTAATTTTTTATTTGCTTCCAACTATTTTTATATTTCCATGCAAATTTTTTTTATGATGCATACTTCGATTCATTTTTTTTTTTTTTAAATTCTAGTTTATCTTCATATATATTCGTATATCTGCACATGCACGATCTACATGAATTTGCACTTGACAAAAAATTAAAGGGGTTGGTGCGAGGCTTGAGATAATCCCACTCGTTGATATTTATTTTGAAGTTTAAATGACCATGATGTTTTTTAACAATGTTAAATATTTTTTCATCACTCTTCCTATTTTATTTTTTATTATTATTTTTTTTTACACAGGGTTTCAAGTAATTTGGCCGTAAAATAGAATGGCAATGACGCGAGCTATTCACACAGAAGCAGGAAGTCACTGAGAAGAAATCGTTCGAGCGTAAAGTTATTTTCATTCAACCTCATTGATTACACATATAAAATCAAAAATATTAAATTACTTTCAGAATTATTATATTTATTATTAGCAATAATTTAATAATAAAGTACTTGAATAAAAAAATTTCTTACTTGTTCAATTGTGGATAATAAAGTTTTCCTATCCTGCTAAACTTTGCATAAAATATTAAAAAGAATTTTTATTAAAAGACAACAAGGACAATAAATACAAAGATAGTAAAAAGAAAATAAAATGACGATCAATTTTTTTTTTTACATTGTTTTATTATGTTTTATTTTTCTTCAACATTATTTCATCTCTTTCTTTCTTCCACTATATTTTCCATTCTCCTTCGCTTCAATCGTTGAATATTCATAATAAAATGATTTGTGGTTTATTGCGACTCGACCTCATGCCACTTCCTCATCCAATAAACAATTCATATTTTGTCGGATTCATATTACAGGCCATAAACAATTATCGATTAATCATAAAAATACACAAATATAAATAATGGATATAAATATCATTACGAAAGTACAATTCATTTTACTTTATTAATTTATTTATTCACAAAAAAAAAATTATTATTTTAATCCTCAAAATATTTTCAGTACATCAACAATGGAAATGAAATTTTAATTCGCATACTTTTAACACTATTAAAATTTTATAGCACACGATGCTTCATCCGCTATCCTCTACGTTCTATATCCAGCTCTCATATGCGATTTAATCTGTTCTCGACACCCTTTTAAATACACCGACGACACTACATACATACACATCCATAAATACATAAGCTCGTTCGTCCACGACCTGCATATACCCATCATGCCAATAAATATGGTTTACTTTAGTGCGTATCACTCGGGAGATTTATCCAATAGTAAAAAGTGCTTATAAAACTGAAAAAAAAAATGATTTATAAATGAATAATAATTATTTTTCATAATTAAATTCCATTGGTGTATTTTACAAAAATATTCTAAATAAAATGTTACTGAACTTGATTAGAAATTGATTTGATATATTTTTTAATGATAAAAATGACAGAATATTGTTTTATAATAGTTGAAAAGTGGAGATGTAAAATATAAATGATAATATTGCCACGAGGATTTCTTAAGGATACTACTCTTCATACTTATTATACTTCTATTACTTCTACTACTACTACAAATACTACTAGTGGTGCTAGTTCTACGAGTGTGCATTTTTCTATATAAGCCACTTCCGTTTCTGTATTCGTAGATTCTCGCTTCTTTTGGAGCGTTTGTGCTCTCGCACCAATTGGAATGAGGATAAAAAGATTTTATCTACGTTGAGTGTACATCGCTTATAAATTCAAGTCGTGTACAAGCGCTTCGCTAAATTTGTATCATCGTTTGAATTTTCGCTTGGCGCATCCGTATACTAAATTTTCCCTATTTTTTATTTCCTCTTTCTTACCGGTTTATTTTTTCTGTTCACTTCTCCACTTGTTTCTCTTCATCGTGAGATAATAATTACTGATTAGCATTTAAGCATGTTTTTACGCGTACGTAACATGTTAGAACAGGAATAATAAGTGTATAAAAATTTTTAAATCTGTAATTTATTCAATGTATTTAATTAATCGTATATAGACGTTATTTCAAAGCTGTTGTATTTGATATTGAAAAGAAAAAATTACATGGGAAAATTTCTATTGATTTTTTGTTTCATCGTGTGAAAATAACTTTTTGGACTTGGGTCGGTTGTGGAAATGTACCCTGGAGAAAAGCGGATTTATATCTATCTACAGATATACATATAGGAATATCCACTCGCGTACACGGCACTTGGAAACGTATCCTTCATACTGTTGGCAAAATCCCGTGAGGTCAAGACTGCGAGTTTCCTTTTCTCAATGTTATATATATATATACCTCTCATCTCTGGCAACCGACGTCCAAATCTCTGAAGATAACTCTTTCACATTGCTCCTTTTTACACTTATATACACATGAAAAATATCTCAACGTATACAGTGGACAAAAAAAATCTATCTTTTTTTTTATGTTCAAAGTGAATATTAAGAATGTGAGCGGGGATTATTATTAGGCAAGTGTTGAATATATTAGAGATATTAATGACTATGTGATGAGTTTGTAATTTGATTGGGTTTATTGAATGATATGTTCAATTGGAAAATTTTTATTTATGAAGAATGAACGAAATAAATTAATTGAAGAAAAAAATTAAAGAATTATTATAA
>JAQQBR010001833.1:4506709-4519617 GCA_030347285.1 Microctonus hyperodae | reverse complement strand
TTTTTTATTAAATTATACTCGACTGATTGACATACAAACAATTGATAATGATGAATTAAATAAAAAGTGTGATGAATAAAAAATAAAATACAAAAAAAATTGTTTTTGTTCAACATTGTATGTACTTTCAAGTTTAGTATCAGTAAATGAATGAACACACAGACTTTATGGCCAAACAGAGTCTCTGAGTTTGCCTGAAGCTCTGTTTGTACCATAAATATATCCATGCGAGTTACCTATACACATATACATTATACATATCTATGTAGACATGAGATGGGAGCTTTGTAAAATCTCGAGAGCATCGTAGAGAAACAAGAGAAAGCAGAAAATATACTACTGTCCATGTGCAGGTAAAATAAAGTAGAAGTGGAGATAGTTGATGTTGCTGCAATTGGAATTGGATGAGTGAGCAAAGCAAAGGAGAAATTTGTCAGAGAGATAAATTCAGAAACATTAAATATGAAAAGAAACAAAGGAGATAATAAATCATAAAAAAAAAATAGATAAAAATAAAAAATTCAATGGTTTAAATTTTAATTCTATTAATTTCGTCAATTTCAAATTGAATTAACTCATCCGTTTCTTTTGTGATATTTTCTTACTCTTTGACTGCAATTTCTTCAACAATTTAAAATTGACTATTTCCTAATGTTTTTTTTTTTGGTTGAGTTTATTCTGATAACAAGTAGTTCAAGAAATTCTATACCTTGACAACTGTGTCATCATTGTATTCTTAGATACTTCTACTACTCTTTCCTCGTTTCTCTCCAGTTTCCTCTCATTTCGTATTGGAGACTGTTCACCTTCCGTTCTATCAACGTTTATAATGGACCACTCTCGCGGGAATTAGTTCACGAGAATCTCAAAAGCAACGTATAGATAGTATGCGGCGAGAATGAGAGAGAGGAATATATTGTGTGCCATGCACAAAATTGCCCACGTTGGAAAATCGTTTCGCTGAGGAAAATTGAACATGCCACTGAATCGCGCGAGTGTCGGCTAAAGGAAAGAAATGAAGTTGCTACCATTTAATTTGCGTGAGTGTACATCGATATCCTGAGAGAATTGCAAATATTCTCAATTACATTTTTATTTTATTTCATTCTCATACATTAATATCCTTTTTCTTTTTATTCTCGTATTTATTTTGTATGCGTGAAGATAATATTATTCCTCTGTTTTCTAAAGCGACTGATGGAAATAAATTTGTTTAATATAATTTTTGCTTTATTTCAGATTAATGTGATTGTAAATCGCTGGAGGATTTTGCTTTAAAAATAATTGCTTATTTTAATATAGCAGGTGGTATACACTTTCATTAACAGGAAATTCTTCGTCGTTTTACGTTAAAATGTGGTTTGATTTACACGAAAGTTATCTGCACACTCCCGACTTTGAGGTTAAGTTTGGCGAACTGAACATTCGAATAGAGAGAGAATAAGTAGTATAAAAAAAAATACATAGATAGGGCAATGGATAAAATGTGAGTGAGAAAATATATTTTCGTTGGTTACTACGAAAGTTTTATGCGATGTGAACTTTTCTGCAGCAAAGAAATATATATTTGAAAATTAAACTCTGAAAAAAGAAAAAGAATTAAGACTCTATGTAACTTACTTGGACACATACATATAAATTTTTTATTTTAAAACCATTCATAATTACTAATGAACATCGATAAATTATTTTCTGTTAGTTGATAAAATAGAAAGAAGAAAAAAATAATAGCGTAACTATCCGAACAAATGTTTCCAGTGTGTTGGATTAAAAAGACAGAAGAAATATATGGTTGTATATTTTGAAAATGTCCCATTAATGTTACTAAATCGCAAATACCATTCCAAAATATTCAACGTCTGTTATTGTGGACAATCGTAAAATGTCCGTGACAGCTATAAAATTTGTCCTGCACCTTTTTCGTTCGTTCGTATTCCACCTCTTGTCCCACTTTTGTCCCATCATTCTACGTATATTGCCCTAAAAATGCTCGTAAAGTCCACTACAATTTCCTCTTTCCCTTCATCCAAAATATTCCATCGTAGTCGCGGGAAAAAAATTACAATAACTTACAAACTCGTTTTTCGCATTGTGAGCCAAGTTAAAATGTGAAACAAGACAAATGATGACATCAAGCAAATTGCCTTTATTTCAAAGCCAAGATGCAAGAAGTTTAATATGAATAGATGTATTTTAAGAGAATATTCGAACTAATATAAAGCACTTAACAATATTAGATCATTTTAAACTATTCATAAATTCTATAAAATTATTCACATTATTTATTTGTTTGTTTTTTCAAAAATAAATTCACTATTAATATTAATACGATACATTAAAAACGATAATATTCACAGAGAATGTATCATACTAATATTCATCAAAATATATTAATTGTCAAAATAAAATATAAAATATTAAAATAATTTATCAAACGTTGGATAAATAATTCTCTTTTCTCAGTATTTCTAATAAATGAATTCCAATTAATATAAAACACTCATTAATATCTAAATAAAATATTTCAACATTCAAAATAGAATATTAAATAAATATTGAGAAAAATAAAAATAATTTGAATAATTCAAATGACTCAAATAATTAAAAATTATTCGAAAAAAAATAATAAAAAAAAAATAAATTGAAGCATTTAATAAATATTAGTGTAATTTATTATAAAAAAAAAATATTATCTACTAATAGTTTATATTTTTCAGCATATTTAATAAATAATTTGAATAATAATCAGTTTAAAAATTCCATAATATTCCAACATAGTCCTTTATAATTCACATGGATTATATTACATCCTATTTGACACCATTTCCTCATAAAAATAATCCTTTGTGTCAGTGATAATCGTTAAATGTTGATCTCAAATGACTTTGTAACATTGTTATATAGTAGTGAAGTCGTAATTGTTCTATTCGAGTCATTAACTTCTTGATCACTTGAGTGTTTGGATAGAAGACATGTATAATAGCATGCGCAGTTAGATTTTAATACATGTATCGTAGTGAAACCAATATTATACAGACATACAATATTTATATAGGATATATAGCATATATGATATGTACATACATACATATGTACACACATATACACGTCAGTGCGATCCATTTCACATCCACATGTGTTTGCATGGCTGCCCACAATCGATCGTACCAATTAAATTGTTTTGCATGTACTTGAGATGTTTATCCATGCTATTCATGTTGATATTGTTGAAGTTATTGAATGTGAATTCATTAGTCTATTTATTGTAAAAAAAAAAAAAAATAATAAAAACATGCATTGATATGTTTTAATATTTTTACAATTTTATTAATATATTAAATGTATGATATAAATGACAGGAAAAATTTTCGCATGGAATGGTTTCTACAATTTTCTCTCTAGTTTATTATATTTTTTTATTTCAACTCGCTTTTTATTTTGTTTACAATTGCGTATTTGTGATGATGTGAAATGCAATTTTTCTTTGGTTGATAAAAAAGTAACAAAGCAAATAGAATGATATTTACTGTTGGAGATAAAAAGTTTACTGCTATTAAATTCTGTATTCTGTTAATTTTTTTTTTGTGATGGCAAGGAATTAATGAACGTGAAGATTAAAACAAAAAATAATATTTTCATCAAAAGTTGAAAATAGAAGCGTCAAATTCATGTTATTTTTATTTATACAATTGATATGATAAAATAAAGAACTGACATGAATAATAATTTATTGTTATACTCAATAAATGTAGCATATAAAAAATATTTATTAACTAAAAAATTATAGTATAATTTTTTTTTTATAATTGTTTAGTTTACTAATAAATATAATAATATTATTTATTTTTTAATATCAAAAGTGTTGATAATAATAATTCCCAAAAGTTGGCGCTTTTATTTATTTAAATTGAAATACTTTTAATGAAAAAGCTCGGCCCAATTAAATAACCTACATATTAAAACCTCATTTTTTTTTCCTTTTTAGTGAGAATAAAGCTCAACTATATTCCTTAATTGATCTGCAAAGCAATTACCCGCCATTGCTCTCCCTACGAAGTAAATAAATTCCCCTACGATTATATTGGAGTTAAAGAAAATCCTCTTGAAGGACGAAGAAAGTGGGTGCTAAGGAGGGGAATAAAAATTACTGCTCGTCTAGAAGTCAATAAAACAAATAGACTGTATATGTAAACAAGAAGATTTTTTTTTTAATTCATTCATTCATTTTTATAATAACAAATTAATTATATTCAAATACCTTTTGCAAGCTCAGGTGCGTCATTGATTTCAATATGACCAATCAATTATTTTTATTTAAAATTTATTAAAAATCTTTTTCGATAAATCAATTTTCCATGATCCTTCGCTGCAATATTGAACTGAGTTTTTATTACTTCAACAGCACTGAACTTAAAGAATAATAAAAAAATTAAAAATCACTATATATAATCCTCACAAAAAATTTCGAATAAAAGATATAATATAAAAGTTTCTCAAGATTTTTCACTGCCCTTGATATTGCACACACGTGAAAGATAATAGAAGAGTTAAAAAAAGGAAGTGAAGAATGATTTTCTTTTAAACTTATTCTTTCACTGTGCTTGCACACATTTGGCGTGTCATTTCGAGGTTAAATTTTCTTACTGGATTTGTTTTATTACTTGCACATTGCCACAATAAATTGTTCGGAACTTTGACAACACTGTTATACTCTGAACCGTGACTTTATTAGCGAGAAAATGTTTTTATATCGTTAAACTATTCACCCACAAAAAGGTATTTACGAGGTTATAAACTTTAATTTCCCCCTTTAAAATTCGTAAAAGCTTATTTTAGATTTTACACACAATTGAAATGGTAACTGTATTCATATAATGCACGAAAATAAATAAAAAAAAAAGAAATTTATTCTTCATCTGAACAAAAATTAAAACATGATGAAATATTCACATTTTCACTAAAAAATAGCAATATTGAGCTTGACTGGAGTAACTTTCAAAGTAAGCTTTATTGAGAGGATTACATTTTCCACCGCAACCTCGACGGGATTTTCTCTTTGTTTCCATTTTAATATATATATTCGTATAGATATACATACATATATATACATAAACGTGTTGGTATATTTAGTATATGTAATAATATTGCAAGCACGACTTTTTCCCTGTATAAACATACATATGTAGAATACTTGCGATAGTGTACAACCTTGGTTTTACTTCAGAATTTATTGCACGATATAAATATTTCTCATGGTGTTATATTATCACAGATGAAGGAGAATATACATGAACTTTGTGCTTTTTGTTCTCCAAAATCCTCCTACGAATTATATACAAACATAAACTAAATTAACTCAAACTATTATTTCCTTAAATTAAATGAAATCTCCAATTAATTAACAACCATTAATGATCCCAGCAATATAAAATCACTTTACTCACTATCAATAAATTTTCCACATGCAAATAGATAAATAAATCCTGATACAAAAAAATAAATATGAGCTTTTTTTATTTTCAAGATTGAAATTGTATTTTTATTTTTGTTCCCTTTCCTTTTTACTTTCTCTCATAAGTAAACATAATTCAGGATAGGTATCCAGTTCTCTGATTGAATTTCTCAGTTGTATTCACTGTCATAGAGATGGAGTAAATAATTCGTGAATAAATAATTCAATAGTTGCAATGGATTTAGTGTTAGTTTAATGTTCATGTGTGTCTGCGAGTGAAAATTAAGCACACAAAGTAAAAACGAAGTATTGTGAGACGAATAACTACAGACATATTTCCAATCTAAGTTGTGCGACCACTCGGTGAAATTGGGATTTCTAGTACAGTGCTGGGGATAGTATAGACCAAAAGAGAGTGAATTCGAGTGATAGTGTGAGAGAGTGAGCGTGAGAAAGCAAGAGAGGGAGAAAGGAATCGTTGGATTAGTAAGCTTGGAGTACGGGTAAACTGCAAACTACGACAACACACGAGTCCACACTAAAATTCCAACCCCGAGTTGCTCGCAAGTTTAATCCACCGTTGCTGGCCAAACTGGCGAGAGAATAACAGGGAGAGAACGAAAAAGAGAGAGAGCAATTGCTCGGTATATCTTTCACTAACATTAGAACTTGGCATTAAATTGTAACATGAACTAAATTAAAACAAATAAACGAATACAAATTGATAATTAATACATACAGTATTGTTATTTCTTCTCCTTTATCATCTTCTTGAAACGTTTATTGAAATATATTGAATAAACAATGAGAACACGTGCAGGATATAACACCATCTGCTTTTAAAATATTTTACGTTCCTGCTAAAATTTTTTCCAACGTTACATTTACGATCTTTGATTATACATTTAGATATTATTTTATATATACAGTTTTATCTATAGCGCTGCGTTGCTCATCGTTACATAGTATATTTACGACAGTGGAACATGAGTCGTTGACGCCTGCTCGTTGACGTCGTTATGTTGCTGTATATAATGTTGATGTTTCCAACGTTCGTCTTATATGTGTCATCGTAAAATATTCCTTGGCTCATATTTTTTCCCTGCCAATAATGATTGATTGGATATGCAAAGTTTACTGTGAATACATATACACATTTATCAAGATCATTAATCAATTCTTGATCGATTCCGCTATGTGTATTTTTTTATTTTAAATTAATCAGTCGTATGTAATGAAATAAAAATTAAACGAAATTTAGAAAATTATTCTGCTTAAAATTTTATCATCTCTCGTATCTTTGACCTCAACTAACCAATAAATCGTTTCGTCATTTTACACACCACCATCTGTCTCCCCTTTCACCCACTCTCATCTAATAACTTCTCTTTCTAGCTCGTTTTCGAGAAGCTTAATCTTCCATGACATGCTGACTCGGTCGTAAGGGCTTAGCGATCCATTCTCAAGGGTTTATGGCATGAACAAGCATGAGAAAGATGGATCCCTTCAAGGGAGATGAAAAAAAAAAAAAAAAGGCAAACCGATAACATGAAAGACACGATATGGCTGAATATACGCAAGTCCTTTTCCACTATACGTTGTGTCCAAGATGCCACCCAGAGGACCGATAAAATATCAGGCTCCTCGTCTTTACCACTTCCCTCTCACGGCTGTCTTTATTTTTTTTTCTTCCTACTCATGGGCCGCCTGTATATATGCCCATAGATATACCCTTCAGGCAATGCACGTGAATCCGATCGTAAAGCGCATTTGGAAAATCCCAGAAAGCTCCTGTGACGGGACCATCTACTACTACTACTACTCGCTTGTCAAGCTCACTTCGTTTTTTCTTTATTTTTCTGTTGCTCTGCCTGTCGTTCATGGTTGTCTCAAGCGTGGAGAAAACGATAAATGTATATTTATGATACATCTGGGACATGTAAAAATGGAAGTAGGAATTTTTTTTTCGATAATATCTTGTTATAAAAAAAATATGGCAATAAATATTAATTATTTTTCTGCCCTTTCGATATTACTATATAGAAGTAATGGTAGTTGAATGAATAATAATCGGTAATTTAGTTCGTCTGTGCTGTAATGATAAGAAAGGAAAAAAAAACATTTTTTTGGTGTATGAACATTGCTGATGAATATTTTGTATGAAGAAATATATGTAGTGGCTTGGCACCTAGTTTACGAAAAATTCTTCAATATGTACACATGGATATATGGAGTATGGAAGTAAGTGAATGTGTAGGTAATATATGTGAAAAAAAGTCGGTGCTATGACTGCGAGTATTAAATTCATAAATTACTTGGCCGACGTGCGAGTACAGGGATGGAGGGCAAAAGGATGGATAGAGGGTGTGGAGGGAGGAGGGATGTATGTGACTAACCCTGAGGAATGGAAAAAATAAAGGAGTGACCGAAAATCTGGTTACTGGAAAACTTACTCGTTGAAAAGAAAAACGAAGTAGAAAGCTGAAAACATAAAAAAAAAAATAACAAAAGCACACGTGGATGAAAGAGGCTGCGAGACAATTTCTTTTTTCTTTATTTTTGTTTTTGTTGGAATATCCAAGGGATATTGTGATTCGATACGGATGGTCAATGTTAAATTGGATACGTGTCGAAGAAAACCACACCGAAGGACTTTTTCGCTTTATACATATTCGTGTATATAGATAGAAATGGTGTCGCGGTGATCTTGGAATAAAAGGGGTTAGTCTGACCAACTCAGGAGGATATCTACTGAATATCTACGATTCAGTTACTTCAGTTTGCTGCCATTTGCCACGTCTTGAAATAATGCAAGACTTTTTTCACTCGTCTGTGCAAAATACAAACTACAAACACACACACAAACACTCGTACAATTATTGATCGGACATTGAGAAAATTCATACAGTGACTTGAGATTGTTTTTTATTTTTTCTTGAAGCTAACGAAGCGAAAAAAACTATGAGAATAAATTTGTTTCAATTGAAATAAATTTAAAAAATATATTCCTTTTACTCAAAGGTATTATAAGTAATATCGACATTTGAGATTAAAATTTTCCCATTAAATATTGCAGTAGAAATAGAAAAAAAAAATCTTGCAATCGCCATCGAACAATTCGATCAGGCGCGAAATTGAAGTTTCATTTTTTAGTATATTTTTTTTTATTCATCACTTTTTTTTCATTGATATAGTTCGTCTTTAGTGACTAATTCAAACCGCGTACCGGGTCGTACGTTTGAGTCTTCGGCAATGACGTGGAACGATTGGCTATTCGCCCCTCAATGAGTTTTTCTTGCTCATTTCTTCTTTGCACACTAAGTCTACGACTCTCATCATGTCTAAAGCGTTCTCTCATGCTTGAGCTTTTATAATGACTTCCGATTATTCACATTTAATTGGTCGGATGGTTGAAAGAAAATTCTTAATTTCATTATCATCCTTCAACTTACTTTACCCACCAGCTCGCACTCTGTATTTATTTTTTTCATTATAAATATCAAATTAGAAGTAGAAGAAAACTAATAAGAAAATTAAATATGCAAATAAATAATTGAATAAATTCCTGCATGATTACTTCAGTTAATTTTCTACGATAAATTATTATTGTTTCGAAGAAACTTCTGTTAAATAGCTTCAAAGTTGAATATTATTAGACATCAAGATATTTTCTAAGAGTTCAACGCGAGAAGTAAAATTAATTTCAAATAACAAATGACGTTGAGTTGTAGCATGACGTTACGTTTCCTTGAAAAGCAAATTAATATTTCGGCAATTTACTTAATTGAAACCGTACTTTACCGATCTCATCGCTTCAATATCAATTAAATTCTCACTATGTACAATTGTATTCACAAAAGCGTCACACACTCGTGAGCTTAATGTACTTCCAATAGTTCAGAGTGTTTTTTCACCGTCTACAAAACTCATTAGATCAGTCATTCGTTAAAAAAACGAAGAAAAAACCCGAAAAAAAATCGTAAAAATAAAATTAGGACACTCGTAATGGAACACACGACATTATCTGTATGTACAGTATCTACATATGTAATACTTACAACGTAATTAATTCACTGAACTTAAACTCACTGTGAACATAGATATAAAAACCTCCTATTGATCACTGTCTAATTTTTCGCATTATTCAACTATGAGTTGCAGAAAAAAATAAAAAAGCCCAAATACATGTTATATTTGGACGTAATCCAACTCTTTTCCTATTTAACATTCAGCCAGTGTAATTAGTTAATTACTATTCATCATTAAACAATCACAATGACCACATTTAATAATCAATGTTGATATTACATAGACTTCAATCACAATTAACCCGAAAAAATTATCATAATTACCACTAGAAATATAAAATGAACAAGAAAAAAAAATGAATAAATAAAAATGAATAAATGAGTAATTTTATTTGAAGCTCATAGTTTTTTTTTCATGCACTACATCCAATAAAGTAACTCACATTGATTGAACTAAGAACAGTCTGATAGTTGAACACACATTTAAACGTATATACACATACCCAATACGTCCATAAACCGAGTGACCAGAGTACTTCAGAGTGACATGAAGGGGTTAATGGAAAAAAGCGTAACGGTAATGCGTCCAACTATCCTCTACCGAGTGTCGTGTGCTATACCGTATAAGCACTATGTGTATACCTACATTTATATGTATATATAGCCAGCCACATTCACCCTTATTCCTTTTTATTTCGCCACCCACGTTCCGGACCATCTAGCCAAGACCATAAAACGTCCGCCGGTGCTATACACGTCTTTTTCTACTTCTTTCTCAGTTTCGCTCATACGACAGCCGCACTCCAACCATTCAACTCTATATACTTGCACATATATGTTCTGGTATATACGTTGCTCTATTCGCGTGCGCTCACGTGCCATTTTAGTGAGTAGACCCCGTCGTCTAAAGTGCGACCTCACCCAAGTTACCAAAGGTTGAATAAAAAAAATAAATAAAAAAGTGAATGTACATGAAAGATTAAAAAGAAAAAAAATAACGAGGCTTTGGGACTTTTTAATTTTGTCGTGTAGGTAATACGGTTCTCTTTCATGATTAAAAAGGATAAAATGAAAATTCTACAAGAAGAAAATTGCACAGAGGCATTTGAAAAAAAGAAAATAAAAAAAAAAATTTTTTTTGTATATAAATACTTGTGTATACTTTGTCGTTTTATTTTTTACTTTGAAAAAGAATTAAAAGAAGATGTCGTTAACATTCAATTGTTGGAGTTGAGATACAAATGAATTGCAACCCTTTTATCCTTGGTGACCTGAGAAAAGCTCTCTTGATTACCCTACAATTCGAGGAGCTATATTTCTTTCGTATATATTCTTTTCTCATTTTCCACAATTTCCATCCCTTAGCGACTCACTCGTTTACTCCCGTTGAAAAAATATACTTTCTTCTTCTTTTCCGGATGAAGTAGGAAATTAGGATTCTACAGAGCACTGAGAAAAGGGTAACGTTAAAACAAGAAAATTTTCGAGAAAACGGCGGCGATGAGGTTGATGAAAAAAGATACCAACGAAGTGTTTGTGTTTGCGCTTGTAGATGTTCGCAAAGTATCGTGTTCCACTTACCTTTGTTCCTCTTCTTACAAATTACACAGACTTTGATGTTGGCTAATGGCAAATTCTACAGACGTTATTCCAACTATCTCAAGCTATATCTAATACGATTTAATGTTAATACATAAATATTAAACAATCAGTAATAAATTATTTTTAATATAAGAAAACGTTTTCTAAGTGGATTTATACAATGTTATTTTATGTTTGCCGGATGAAAATAAAAGGAAAAAATTCTGAAACATTTATTCCAAGTTGAAATGAAGAATTGCAGACAAGTGTAAAGGTATACAGTAAAAAATTTATGTTTTCATTATATTGACAGAGCTATTACAATGTTTACTGCACGTATGGGATGTGAATTGTATATACAGTTGGCAATTAAATTTTCGTGTCGACAAAAAAATACGAATAAGATAAAAGGTATACGCGGAAGAGAATAAAAATAAGAGAGTTAGTAGAATTGAACATAGAGCAACCCTTACTTATGGTTGGTTAGCTTTCATTTGGATGTGAGCCAAAACGCGCGCGCGGTTATTAAATGCTACCCAACTACGCGTACGCCCCAGTGGTTTTCGATCTTCTTACGGGTGCGGTCTCTCACTTTCAAAATGACTCTCCTTACTTGCAAAACTCTTGTGAGCAGGACGGTTGCACTGTGTGCGTTCACTCCTATTTAACGTAGGCAAGTCGTTAAGAAGGAAATGGAGACGACGCGAAATTGCTTGGTTGAGAGTAAAGTAAAAACGTTTTGTTTCTTCATTTTATTTACTCATTTTTTTTTATTTATTTATTTTAATTTTTTTTTTTCAAAGTTGCTTGGTGGAAAGTGGTAAAAGAAAATAAAGGAGAAAATAAATTTAGCAAAGCCCGTAAGGGCAACTAGAGTTTAAACAGACATTTTCGAAGAATTTTCCATTGGAATGGGGAAGTGATAAAACTTTGATAAATAAAATGAGAAACTACCACTATAGTTTAATTTATTTTAAATGTGCAAATAAAAAATTCAATTTAATAAATTCTCTTACTTGATGTCAGTAAAGTGTGTGTATGAGTGCTGAAGTATATGTACATATGTATACTTGGTTAAAAAAATATCTATATAAATATACATACGTATGAAAAATTGTTATATGAGCTTTTTTGAGTCTCCACTCCATCACTCTTCTTCACTTTCGTATGACGTACAACGAGAATCCTCGAAATTGTGCATAGAAGCGAAAATACGTCTTATCAAAAAGCTATCCAGCTACAAGGTAGCATAAAGAGTAAATCTCGTTGAAAAATGTGAACAAAAATGGATATTCATGTATTCGAAAAAAAAAAAAATAAATAAAATAAAGGGAATAAAGTATTACTAATATTTTTAAATCCGATTATTTTTCTTTTTTATTCACACTTTTCACTTCTTAATTTTTTTTATTTTCCTTTTTTTTTTTCTCTTCATCATAATTTTATTTATTAAACATTGTATTTTGTGACAGTTATTTACAATATATATTATTAACCCTATCTATTCTAACGATATCACTGCAGGTATGTGTATGGTTGTATTAATTCTGTGACATTTTATTTTGTATGGATTTATTTTTATTTCTGTCGCGTCAAATATTTGTTTACACTACGAGCTTTCAGATGAATCATTTGTTCGTATTATAATAGTAAGGAATTGAAGGAAAATATTTTCTTTTTTTTTTTTGCTTAATGTAAATATCTTTTGAGTTGATTTTATTTTCTTTTGCTTTGTATTTTTTATTTTGTTTTAAATATGACAATCAAAAAATTCATCTTTTAATTCCTGCGACACACGAACGCGAAATAATACCCCGTTGTTGTAATATGATATTCATTATGGGTCA
>JAQQBR010001833.1:4488089-4506609 GCA_030347285.1 Microctonus hyperodae | reverse complement strand
GTATATATCATTTTATGTACGTAATCTCCTTTACGTCTTTCATGCGTTGTTTGGGATATTTTATTTATCATATGTAGAGTGTCACACGTCATGGAAAAAATGATGACTATCGATGATGATGAATAATTCGTGTTCTGAATTTACGGTTGAAAGTGGATGTGATATTGAGAGTTAAATATGAAAAATAAATTTGTGATCGCTTTTAAAAATGTAATATTATTAAAAATTCATAATGTATGGTTGATGGTTATTGAGATGCATAGACGTGTGGGTGTATAAAATATTAGAGTGGTGATTTAATGCACCTTGGACTTGGAGGTCATTCACATGTTCGACGGAAACTATACACTTTAGTGGTGACAATGACGAATGGTGAGCTTTGCTCTCACGTCTCTTGTGGGCTGTGATGTTAAACGTGGGATGGACCTAACACGATGTTGTACTTCAGACTTTACTATGTGCAGTGTTCTACACATACGTTCAGCTTATTGTTCAGCGTTAAGTACACTGGGTGGTTTGTTTTTAATATTTAAATTAAAAATGCATATATTTTTTTCTGTATTGTTTTTTTTTAGAGTTTATTAGAAAAATAATAAATGAACTACGTAAAATTATTTCTGATGAAATTTGTTTAGTATCGAGGGGATTTAACAATGGCACTATCTTTTATATTATTTATGTTAATGTCACTGGTGGAACCAGAATTAATTTTAGTATTTAATTAGAAATTCTCATTTTAATTGTTACTATTTAAATAATAAAGTTAAGTCTTGTATCATTTGAAGCAGCATAATGTCGTCATTCCCTCGACAACAAATTTACTTTAATTCGAAATGAATAAATAAAATAAAATAAATATAAATAATAAATATATATGAAAAAAAAAAATATTTTTTTGTCTGGATTTTTGTTATTATATTCAAATTATTTGTCAGGAATATTATACGTGAGCCACCCGGTACATAATATATACGGATAAAATTCCAAAGCCTTTCTCTTATATTATAAATCATGATTGATTTGACTTCTTCCTTATTTTTATTACTATTTAAAATATATGAATGTTTCATTATTTTGCAGTTGATGATAAATTGAGGAAGAGTGTATAATTTATTACAATTTGAAAATACGTTCTACAATGGCGGCTTGTGCTTTTTTCCTCGTTATGGTAATCAGCTTTTTCCCTCTGTATTTTTTATTCAACTGTCTGTTCACTCAAGGCACATTTCCACTTGATTCACTTTACGTTTAAAATATCACTTGGATTCTTTTGTTTTGTAATGCATCCATCTTTACAGCTGTTTACGTCATTGTGAATTCGTCTACCTGTACACATATACATTTTATATACGTTTTTAGACTAGTGTATGTAGTATTTCAAAGTGATTCGAAAATATATACGACAATGGAGGCGTTATCGTGGCATCAGAATGCTCCAACAAGGGAGCCAACGTATCGTTTATATATTCCTGTCGCGAATATTCGCTTTGCCGCGCGCATTCACAAGCAACCAACGCCACCAACTCAACCTCCTCCCTTTACGCTTGGGACACTTGCCTTGCACTTGAATCTTTTTTTCATTCTTTATATTCCTTTTCTTTTATCCTACATCATACATGTATACATATAATTTTTTTCATTTTTATTTTGTGTCGCACCCATCATCTTTTATCGTCTTATAAATTTTTGATACACTAAAATAAGTCATAAAGTTAAGCATAAAAAAATAATAATAAATGTCAGCAAGTTTTTTAAATACTGTAGTTAAAAAAAAAATAAAAACATTTTTTTTTTCTATATTATATCTATTGAAGATATAAATTTTATTTAATTACAAAATTAATTCGGTGATATTGTGGATAGGATAAATAATTATCATAAAGTCCAGGAGCTTTTTTTGAACATGATGAATATGGGGATAAAGAAACAAAAGAGATAAATTGAGAAACAACAAAAGAGTTTATTTCGGCGCTATTCAACGAGCCGATGAATATGCGTGTGCACGAGCCACAGTGGAATGAGTGATATATTGTAGTGTAGAAGGAGGGTCACCACAACGATTTCAACTCCAATGGTAGGGCAATAGACTCGTTCTATATATAGAAGAAATAGGTATATAGATACATATGTACAAACATATAGAATAGGTGATAGCGTGTGTTGACTGTGCTGCATAAATTTTGGTCGCTGACGAACGTAACTAGAAAGTACGTGGTACGTAATGGTTTTTGCATGTGGATTCGTCGTAGACACAATCATTAACGTTTGTATGATAGATTAAAGTGAGTGGAATGCGATCAGGTGAAAATAGCACTAAGAATAATTAATATATAGTTACAGAAAATTGACGTTGAATAAATTAAAAAATAAATTAATAATGTGAAAGTGATATTTAGAAAATTAATATTTGTATATTAATTATAACGAATGTGTTTGTGTATTTATTTATTTATTTATTCATTTATTTATTTATTTGATGATGATATTTGTGCTTTATAATGTTGATGTAATGGGAATTAATTATTTGAATTAGTTTTTTATTTTTTACAAATGATTATGAGGGATTTTTTTTCTTCTTTCGTTTGATAGTTTTATTGCTAGTATTATTATTGCTGATGATACTATTAGTATTATTGCTACTGCTATTACTGTTTTATATATAGATTCTCGGGAATATGTATGCAGGAAGAGTAGCAAGTTTGGAAATTGGCTGGCAACCACACGAAAAAATGCCACGAACTCACTAACGAGTTAGATGAGTTTACGTCACTGCACGATTTATTTATAATCGATACTTTCCGTTTGAGGATTTATTTTATTCCATTAATTTAATTATTATTGAATTTCTCAGTGTGGGATTACGTGAATATATATCCGTACAATATTTGTTTACGTGTGGTTTGAATATTATAATTTTATCGGGAATAAATACTGAAATATTTGGTGATTTATTTAATTAAGAAATTTATTATTTATTCTTGGGAAACGCAACGAAATTTTTTGATTCCTAATGGTTTTCATTTCACAAATGTTACGTCGTTAAATGTCATGTTGAGGTTCTGTGGTGAGTATGAAATAAAGTGAGGCGATGAGAGGATGTGGACGATATTGAGGAGTGAGAATAAGAGAGAGGATATGTAGGAATGGTTGGTTATAAAGGCCACAGTGAGTTTTCCCCCGAGTTGTTGGTTGAAAGTTATGCGCTCAAGCGACCGCGATATAACATAGAACATATTCGAGATATTTTGAGTCAGGAACTATGACACAACAGCGGAGCTTTCAAGCATTTAAATGCAACAGAACTCTGGAATAATTTTGTTATAATACAATTGCGACAACTATGAAAGAAAAAAAAATATAAATAAATATTTAAATAAATCCATTGATAAATACACAAGTATAATTTTTAAAGCTCTTAAAAAATAGATAAGTATAATTATTCGACGCTTTCGATAATTTTAATTTAATTAATAGTGTCAGATTAAAAACGAAATAATTTTTTTTTTCATCGTGTTTCGTTTCAAATATTGAAATTGAGTTGAAGAAAAAAGAATTCTCTTGTTCAAGTGTGTTAGAGATTTATTCCACAATTCCCACTTTATATATAGTTGAGAAATTCCTATTGTCGGTTTCCCGACTGTATTGCTCGCACACGCGTATGTATATATGTATACATAGCATGATAAAATTGTCCCTGTACTCTCACATTTCGTATGCGGGTACCTTTATTGTTCGCAATTCCCCCCAACGGTGACGTTTTTTGACCCTGTCAACCCTCACGTGCCTTCTCACATCCGCGCGCGTCAACCAGTGTTGAAAAGGGTTTCACTACTGTAATATATATATATATTTACTTGCCTTTTATTTATTTTTTTTTCCCCCAGTTTTTCATTCTCTATATTGTCAAGGTTGTATAACGGAGGTTTGGAGAATTCAAGTGCCACTTGTGTCTGAAACTTCATACACGTCTCCAATTATTTCTTCGTTTTATTTTTTGCTCTCTTTCACTGATACTCATCTTACCACATCTTAGTATTTTTTTTTTAATTCCTAATTTTTATTTGCTCTTTTACTATTTTATTTCACGTAACTATAAACACGATGCATAGAAAAATTATTCGTTGATGAGCTGTGAAATAATATCACAAACGTGTGAATAATACAAAATTAATATCTACAAAAATTCATAGATGTTTATTTAATTTAATTTATTCCCACGCAATTTTTTTTTTTACTTTGTCATGATAATCCTGTATTTTTTGTTAACTGTATAACGAAGGATAGAGAATGAGATAATTCGTGAATAATGATAAACTAATTCGCCTGTCCAACAATAGAATCATGTGATATGCCGTCACGTCAAGAATAAAACAAATATTGAGGTTTATCCTAATTTTTTTTTTTCTGCCTTTTTTTTTATCACCGTTTTGACATGAAGTGTAATTACAGTCCAAGTCACGCTCATACGATGCTCTTCTACCTCACGACAATAATCTAGATCCTCCCATTCCGTCTCGTCAGGGATTTTTCTCATTTTCTCATTTTATCTTGCTGTTTTTCTTTATTTTTTTTGTCTTCGCATTTCCCCTCATCCAACAGACCTCACTCGAACCTTCACTGTCATCATCATCCTCATCATCATCATCATTGTCATGCATCTATTATCCCACTATAATTTATACAAAGAAATAAAAAATAAAAGTATAACAAAAAAAAATTATTATCTAGAAATTTTTCCTCATACAAAAATTCACAAATGTTTACAGGAATATAATAATCTATATACATATTTTCATATTTTATATATGCCCTCATCCTTTCGTATATACTGTCGACAACAGCATTTGTTTATGACAGCAGTAACTTGGCTTTTGGCCAAAACGAGAAGCGGCGGTTTGTCGAAGGAGGACTGGCGAAAACGAGTAAGCAACGACACTCACTAGTGCAAGAAAAAAGAGTTTGGGAACATTGGGTATATAGGTTACTTCAGAAAAAGAACCGATAGAAGTTAACTATGACGTGAGTATTAGTGTAGAGGTGATTGTTAGTATTAGTTCCGCAGTAGTACAAGTAATGGTAAAATGAATTGTGTGTGCGAACGAGGACAAATTCAAAATGAAAGAAAAAAAAATTGAAATAATCCAACTGTTCTCTGGTCGTCAATCGACGACAAAGTAGAAAGCTACTATTGAACGTGCTGGTAAACATATAAATCTCATTGGTCATACGAACATTTTCAACCATCTTTCTCTTATTTTTATTTCACTTTGCATCAAGCTCTAGCAGAGTAACAAACTTCGAAGCATTTCAGAATTTTTATAACCACTTTTATACATTTGTATCGAATGTTTTATCTACGTTCTTTGAATGAAGAAAAATCAAAAAATAAATATACGAATAGTTTAATTATATTTTTTAATGTGTATATATTTATGTATATTCCCAGGCTGTTTCATGAATATTGAATAATTTTATTGAATGAATTTTGAAATATTTTATGTAGATATAAATAATACTTATTTATGTACGAATTTATACTTTATTTTTTGACAGATATTGGAATGTGATATTCACAACCGGACGTCAATAAAATTCCGTATACTATCAAGTTGAGATCGAGAGATTTTACTACCCAGGTGGTAGTTTTATATAGTTATACCTTCTTATATATACATATATATCTAGTGATATTGATAGTGTTCATAAAAAGCACAAATATAGGTATTTACGAATGCTGAAAGCTTCACCGCGCATAAACAGCTTCAATGGTGCTATTGATGGGGTTTTGTTGTCGCGATATTGTGCTCTATATTTTCAGGTGATAGTGCACCATGTTTTTATATATTGGTAATAGTCAAGCAATTTCACACAATATCATAAACAATGTCCAAAGACATTTAAAATGAAATTTATATATATTTTATTTGCTATTTCATGATAGTTCAAGTGAGAAAAAGAAACAGTCGTTTTCTTGATGTTACTATATATCTTTTATTATTGAAGATTGTAAAATTGGTGTAAAATTTATTTATATTTTTTGATGAAAGAAAAATGAGTGAGAAATATTTTTTAAATAATTATTTTATTGTGAATATATTTTTTAATATAATAATTAAAATATCTTTTGTATATTATATTTGAAACTAAAATTTTTTTTTTATTATATACATTTTAACGGTGCTAGATTTTAATCAATTATTCATTTAATTGTTTATTTATATATGTAGGTGCATAGATTTAGTGTGAGTAAATTTTTTTATTATAAAATATGTCACAGGTAAATCGAAGAAATTTTAATTTAATGTACACCTCGAAAACACTCCAATTTTGTTCTGCAACATATTTCCATTTCATTTCTACGGCTTTCCAATTTCGCTTGCAATTTCATATATATGTATAGATGTATATATGTATGTGTGCATACGGATGTAGTTGTTAGGTGACAATCCACTTGTCCTGTTGCTGTTCTTTTCACTTTCTATTCCATTTTCGCTTTTATGTGATAATCAAAAGAAAATAAAAACAGAAAAACGAATGTAAAAGTATTAAATAAATAAGTAAATAAAAATTTTATATTTGAAAAAATTTTTCAAACATACATATTCTCCATTTATATCACTCTTCAACTTTTCAATTTTCACGTACTAACACACAGCCAACACACATGTCAATTGTCATACAATTTTTGAATCCAACGATCAAACACATCACAATAGAATTTTTCAATTCAAAATTTCAATACAACAAATCTAAAATTAAAATGTCAAATCATATTTTCTCATTACTTCCTATTTTATTATTTCCATACACATTTAAATATATCTAATAAACATTAAAATTTATCTATTTAATATATGACAAATTAATAATACTATTCATTATCCCAAACATTCATAAAATAATATTTCTAATTTCACAGCTTTCACATAATATAAACATCGTATTTAATTTTAACTTAGTGACAAATTAACAGTGACAAGTTTAAGGAATCACGACAAGAAGACAAGACTCTACAACGTCATAAATGATAAAATAAGTAGATATCAAAGTTATCTAACTTGAACCGAACAAAATTCATATACAACAAAATTCTCTTCCACTCATATCCATTTATTTTTCCAAATCTAATCTCTTATAAGTGGCAGCAGTGCATCAACATACGTAGTTATATCTACATAGATCCATACATACACTCATATATATACATCCATATGCAGAGTAAAAGAGCGAAGCATAAAGGGGGAAATAACGGATCCATGTGGAAGTAGATCAAACGTAATCGAATTTCCGGCAGTTCGCAGTTTTGCCTGAATGTGGTTGCAACATCGCGCAGAGAAAAGCGGGCCAAACTACTCTGGGAGTTCGTTGATTGGTTAACAAGCCCAACACGACTAGATAGAAACATCGCGGACTAGACCTCTCTCTTCCCTCAACTTCATTCACGACACAAAATACCATGACAAATTTATTTGCCCTCTCGTACATAAATTTATACATCTACGTACAGCATCCCTGAAAACTTTGGGCAAAATAAACATGATGCTACCTATTTCATCTGTTTATATATAAACTAGCTATTTAATTTTCCAATATATCTATTTAATTAATAAATAAATAGATGAATAAAGAAATTAATCAATTATCTAAATGTAAATTAATTAAATATGGATGTAGAATTATCGATGGGTATTTGTAAATAGCTGAAAGTTTAGTTATTAAAATTATTTATGGTAACATTAGACAGTGGAATGTGAATTCATCTTAAGTTTTGATAGTACAAGTAAATCGTTAAATACAGATTTATGTTACATATGAAAGTTTGAAGTGCTATCAATATGTTGAAAATGAGTTTCTATATTCAACTTACTCGTTTCCCCTCGTTTATGAAATATCTGTGTATAGGTATCAACAATAGTTTAGTATTTGTATAGATATACAGTTTTGTTTATCGAGCTTGTATCGAAAACTAAATTCACGTAGTTGACGTTAATGTTTATTCGAGTCACGATGATGCACAAACTTGTAAATGATTACGACACATGACCGCAACGACCTGTGAGTATATGTGTATATGTGTATGTATACGTGTACAAGGTGAGTTTAGGTACAGTGTGGTAACTCGTTACTTATTTTCTGAATAATTAAAAAAATTCCAGAAATGTTTCGTAAAAAATAAATGTTCATCCAATTTAAAATATTTCAGAGAATATTATAAAATTTATTTATTTTTTCTGCTTTTTTAATTTTAAATCGGTTGAGAAATAAATTTTCATTTTGGTTAAATTTACTGTTTATTTATTTATAAATTAATTATGTGAATTTATGTGTTTAGTTTTTAGTAATAATATTTGATTTTTAGTGTTGATTTTTTTATATAAATTTTCACCGCATAATTAAATGAATATTTGTGAGAAGGTAAAAATTAATTTATAAAATTATATGTTGACAGGAATAAATTATTGATGCATGTTTACTTATGATTTACATGATATAACAATGGAATAAGGGTAAGCTGAAGAAAAGGGTTGATTCATCCGCAGTATTGTAGAAATATCCGCCAAGAAGATTTTGCGGTGAATAGACTATATAGAGACATACATACATATATACACTTTATAAACCGCAAAGTAACTGACTACGATTTTCATCCCTCTCATTCTGCCTACCACTTTTCTCGTATCTTATTATCTCAGCAATTCCCTCAACTTAATTTACCTTCCAAGTACTTTCATTCCCTCTTTCTCTTACTCTCCACGTGCGAAAGTTTCATATTTAATTCTTAAATTATATTTTTTTCTTTCTCTTCTTCTTCTTCTTTGATCATTCAGTATTTTACATTAGTGCAGAATCTCCTTAGAATTTAAACACCATTATAAATATATATTATTTTTAATAATTCCGTTAATTCAAAGTTGGTGAGAAAATTATAAATAGGAAAGAAAAAATTCTACTGAAAATAAATTTATAATAAACGCAATTAAAATTGGGTTCTGGGATTATTGTCTGACCACTGTGGGTATATTCTACTTAGACACGCACATTTTACTTGTGTTATGATGTAGTTAGACATTTTGAATTATTCGTAATATTGTTATCAAGCTATTATATGTATGCTCTTCCATTTTGTTCAGGCGATCGACAGCACAACTCAATGTATTTCCGTCCACCCATTATATCCTTCTTCTTCAACTCATCCGACCTCAGTGCGCGCGCCCACGCTCATCGTTATCTTCGTTACGTGCCAGCTATATGCACCGCTGATGAATGGTCGTATTCGCAAAAGCACGAACGTCACGCGAAACATTATTTATACCGGAGGAAGCAGCGACTCGTCACGCGCGAGAATTTTTGCTAGTAGAAATTTTTCCATTTCTCTCTTTTTTATTCTATTTTTTAATATTTTTTTTATTTTTTTTTTTATCTTCCTCTGACAACTGCGTGGTGAAATGTTTCCATATACACACACCACATATACATAAACATAGATATATAAAATAAAATCTATATGTACATTTAGTAATTTTTTTTTTTCAACCTAATTTTTTTTCACTCAATTCTTCCTTTTATTTTTATTTTCTTCATTCTCTTAAATTATGGTAATAGCTTAATCACTAAATTTATTTTTAACTTCAAAGTAAATATATATAGATATATATTAGTGTGATAAATTATAAAATAATTGCTCAAATATTTTTTAGTAAAATAGCGTGAGTAAATTATCTCGATTTATTTATTTTTAATTCATATTTTTTTTGTTTCGTTATTTTTATTAAACGATATGTCGAACATGCGTTTATATATATGAAAGATTGTCCAATCGCCCAGGCAATCTGGTGTCACGCGTGAGTATACACACACCAGTTGGACGAGAGGGTATGTAATGGATGGAAAAAAGGGTCGACACTGAGCCTTTGACGTGGTGACAAGAGTTACAACTGTGTCGTGACTTGAAAACAATTCAAGATATATTTATCCATATGTGTATAAAATATATATATGTATATATATGAATTTCTTTACATTCTATGATACATATATTTCTATATATATTTAGCAAATTATTTCTAATAAAATTCTAACATTCTCAGTTGAGTATTTTTAGTCATTTATCTGCAAGTCTGTAAATAAATTTATAACTGTCTCTACAGAATTTCTAATTCGTTGTAAAATTCCTCACTAAAATTCGTGTCTTGCATAGTTAAAATAGTTGCATTTGAGACTTAGTAATCATTGAAAATTAATTAGGAATAGATAATTTGACTGTTAATAAATAAAGAGAATATTAATTTATGTATTATATTTTTATTTCACGAAATATTCTGAATTTTGCTATTGCAATTTCAGCTTTAGATTGAAAATTAAATTGGTAGTAAACTAATATTGCTATAGATATTTAGAGGTCTCTTTTCAGCTATATTAGATAGGTATGTCTAGTTTCCAGGCTTAAATTTTTGGGAATTCGATCAACGATCGTAGCTAATACCATTTCACAAACCACAATTGATCTACCGCGGTATCCGATTCTCGCGTGTGTAACCCAACTATCGGCCATACGGTCGTATGTTCTAGTTCCTACTTTCCCACTCCTATATATCTGTAAATATGTATCATTCACTCATCTATACATACATAAACACATAAAGAGATATGTATTATCCGAAAATAAAATTTATCCAGGCCTGAAAATTCATTCAATCCAATTTTACAATTTTTTTTTTCTTTGTCAACATAAATGGCAAATAATCACGTGAATATTTTCATTATATATATTGATAAATAAAACAAATATCCACGTATTATTATTTTTTACAATTATTCAATGAACTTGAATTAATTATTAAATGGAAGATAATTAAATTAATGAATATTACATCACGGTTATGAAAAAAAAAGTTGAGAGAATTAAAAACAAAATTGTAATTTTACAGCAGGAGCAAATTAAAAAAATGTTCCTATATATAATAAATATTAATTCGATGAAAATTACAAAGCGAAACTTTTGCACGGTTTTACCAAAGGACAAAGTTGATCTCAATTAATTTATATATGCTTCATAATTAATTTTTGCATGGTTAATAATAAACAAAAATAAAATGATAAAATAAACTGCTAATTTTTTTTTTTAATTTCATTCACTGTTTAAATATTCTTATTAACAACAGACAAATATGCTTGTTCAATAGAGTATGTTGATTTTCCACGTATTAAGAAGTTTGCTTTACCGTATGTATTTTTTATTTATTTATTTATTTATTTTTTGACCCTCTCAATTCGTCCGCTCATTCCCTGGTACTCATATCGCCCTGTGCGGTAGGTCACGGATGATTTTGTGTAAGCCACTGTGCAGATATGTGTATATATGTACAGATACACATAGAAAATACACTGTCCCCTCCACTATTTTTAAAGTGATGGAGAAGAGAAGGAGTGACTGAGTGGGAACGGAAGCGCGCATGCTCTCAATGGACAGGATTCACCCCAGTCAGGGTAAATCTGCCTGAGGGTCGAGACGTAGGTGGTGCGTGGCAATATATACCATGTCGCGGATACTAAATATTAGCGATCATCATAATTTTTCAGCCGGTCAAATGAGGAAATAAATTAATATTTAAAAAAAAAAAAATTACAGTATTGAAAAATAATTTTAATTTATATTTTTTATTCGGTTTATTTTATTGTATGTTGTAAAAATTAATATTGAAACTGTTTACTGTGTATTGTGAATGTTGTGATTTATTTTTATTCAAGTTATTTATTCTCTAGTTGAATAATTAATAATTATTAACATCATCGTGTATTGATTTTTATTTTTAAAATTAATAAATAATATAATAATAGTGTTAATGAGGGTGAGCTATTTCGAGAGATGTTCATCGAGCACACAGGATGCATCAGTGTGATATTGTGTGAAAAAAAAATATGTGACAAAGTGACAGTGGAGGGCGAGTAGAAATATTAATGAGATATAATATTTAAAAGAATTAAAAAAAAAAAAATATTTCAAACTGATAATTAAATAATGGAATTTATTACATACAAAGTAAATTTTATATGAAATATCATAGAGTTGCATTATAAAATATGCAGTTATGTCAAAAATAAATTGCATACCAAAAACTGAAAGTCAAAAATTAAAATAAAATCATCAGAAAATAATTACTACAGTGTCAACATTTATTAAACTCTTATTTTCAAATTATCAAATTAAAATAACCAACAAATAAATAAATTCAAATACAAAACTCAACATAAATACTAATAAAACAATAATGAAACAAAGTGCATTGACAATTGTACAAACTTTACTACTGTACTAATAATATTAAAATTGTAACTAAAATTTGCTAACAACTATTTTCATGCTAGTGAAATTATCGCGTGCAAGACACAGCTGTCTATTGAATAGTATATTTATATACATGTGTATCTATTGTATATACATCCAAATACAGAGGTTTCATTCACCCAGCAAATGTTAATACGATTATGCAGTACGGTAGATACGAAATTGATACAAAATTAGTGAACTTGATAACACAACATTGGCTATTACTACAAATTCATAATTGTGTCTATTAATTTATTCAGTAAATTGGATTGAATATATATCAGTGAAATTGGTATTAACGTTACAAATTAAGGGCGGATCCCTTAATAACATGATAAAATTTAATCTGTAGCAATATTTATTGTTCAGATACTGGTCACTTTTTAATATGACTGAAGAAGTCATTGAGTCCAGCTGCTCTGAAATAATACACGAGCATTAATGTGTTAATCATAATAATAGTAGCAGTGTAACGGTAGTGTGTTAGTAGTGGTAGTTGTGGTAGTGGTGGTGTTGAATATTGTGTTGTGTTGCATGTGAATAAAAGACGGTGATTGTTATGAAACGGATGTGGGTCATTTGAGTATCATCTGGTTTTATTATTTTTTTTTTCTTTTTTTATTTTCTTTTTGGGAGTATAAAGAAAACGACGAACCGGGGGATAATTGTTCAAAGAGAATAATAGAAATACAAGCAACGATTTGGAAATGGCTCTAAGATGGCAAGCGAGACTTTCTATTGCTGCTATACTCGTTATATGCACCGAAGGTAATTGCAATTTGTTTGATATGTATTTTTTTTTGTATTCAATAACTCTAATTGGCATGTTGTTGGCATTGTTTCAATTATTCCAAACGTATATTAATTGGATAATGGTTGATAAATAAAAAAAGAGAGCGTATAGAACCTGGTGAATTTTATTTTAGAAAAAAATTAATGACAATCGAAATTCTTTTTCGAGCTTTAAAAAAATTTTTTATAATAATTTTGTGATAGTTTATTTTTAATAAGCTTTTAGTGAATGTAAATTAAATGATGAAGGAAATATGAGTTAAATGAGTATCACATTTTGGTTGTTTTTTATGAAAAAATTTTCAAGTACAGAGAATTGAGTTTTTTTTTTTTTTTTTTATTTATTTTGGTAATGTAAAAAAGTTTGTGAAATTGCATTCGATGGATTCTTTGGGATAACTTCGTTACGCTTCATTTCATCATCGGAAAAGTAAAATGAAGGAAAGGAGCAAAGAAAGTATTTTTTTTTTTTTTTTAGTGTCTTGCTCATGTTTATATTTATTTTTCCAAATAAGAAAAAATTGAGATGAAAACTCTACGCTGTATAATCTGTCGACTTTTCTCTCAGTAGATTTTACACATGACTCTTTGAATCTGTGCCACTCCATGATTAGATTCACCAAAAATATTTTCTTGCGGTTAGTAGATACCTCCCGACTACCGTCAGACGATCTTGGCAAATTATTCCAAGTGCTATAGTTATCTCTTTCTTTCTCTCTCGCGTCCCTTTTTCCTGATACTTATGCAAGCGATATAGTAATATTTACCCAGTGAGAATCATCAGAAAGGGAAAATAACTTTACGAAAAGGGGAGAATAATTTTACCTCACTGAAATCTTAATATTATTACATTTTCTCTGATTACATTTGTATGAAAATGGCATTTATGGATATGGAAATTTTATAATTAATTTCCAACAAAATTCTTTAAATAGATTCATTGCAAATGAAATTATAAAAAAAGAATAATAATAAAAAATTTATTTCATAAAATTTCATTAAATATTTAATCTTTATTTTGTCTTTTATATAAATAAATTTATAATGCATGCATATCTAATAACTGTTTTGTGAGTCTAGCATACTAAAACTCATTATGTGAAAATAAATTCAATGACAATGAGAATAGAGAACGTCTCTGTATTTTAATTGCAACTCCCGAAGTCTGTAGCATCCTCGACCCGTTTATAAATTTACAACCAACGCACGCTCCTAAATGAGTACAGAACCATAAAATATATGCATTCTCATTCACATACGAACGTACAATTTCAACACTATTAAATCTTAAAATTCTTAAAAACAAATATAATAACACGTGAAACTTAATTTGCATTTTATGTATTTTGAAAATGAATTTTTTTTTAAAAGATAATCTAATTATACTGTCATCACTGCTGCATCATATCTATAATATTGCACAATGACTCAATTAATTTTATAAACGTTTCATCACACTGCTAACATTATTCTCTACCTCATTATTCAACGTTAATTAATTGCCAAACGTGAAGTTTATTAAAATAAAAAATGTAAAATAGCTATAAGGATCAAGAACAACGAAAAAATATTTTTTTTTCTCCACTTATTTATTTTCTCGTTTATCATAATTATTCTCGGTAGAATAAATTTTAACGAGCCAATAACGTTTAAAATATATACACACCGGAATTTGTTTTTATTTTTTTTTTCTTGTTTAATAAAACAGTATTCTCTTGGCGAAAGGTCTGCCGAGAATTCTCTGAACTTGATCTAAATATTCAAATCCTCTCTAGAGGTATAGAATAAAGTTAGAGATGGGGTTGAGTTAACGATGCGGCTCAACAGTAGTGAGTATAAAATAACTGAATCTTGTATTGTCAATCGCAAACTGCAATCGGTTTCATCACATAAAAATAATCTTAATTTTATAACAATCACCAAAATTATTATTACCATTACCATAAAAATAACATAAATACATTATCATTTTTACTTATTCTCTCCATCCAACCTAAACTTTACTCCAAAAGTTCTTTTATTGTCTGACCATTGGTCAACCCTCTCTACTCAAATAAAATAAAATACATACATCATTTTTTTTCTTCCATTCCAGTTTCCCGTTTTCTTCCCTATATTACTTCCTACATTATTTCCCCGCAATCGATAAAATACCATTGGATAAAAGCACACATTTTATCATGTGTACTCACCCTATACATGTGATAACCATGTCTCGTACACAGCTCACAATTATTGTTATCAATAATTTATATCGCTTTACAAGTGTACTTGACAACAAGATATATAAAAAAAAAACCCCGCAAAACACAGTACAATAAAAAAGTGTATTCTACCCTATAAATAAACTTTCCCACATACAACAATACTCATGTGTCAATTCACCAATAATAATTAAAAAAAAAATACATCATTAAATATTAATATTATTCTATTCCACGAAATAATCCGACAGAATATTTTTTCATTAAAATCCGAAAATAAATATAGTATGACGAGATAATTATTAGTATAGATCGATATATTGGTCAGGTGTGCATGGCGTTCGAACGTTGTTGAGCAGCTTCCATACCATCCTAATGTTAATTTACGTTCACTGGCAGGACAAATTACTCTTGCACACGGGCGCGTCCCTAGTGAGGCTAGTGCAATTAAGCTTTCCACAATCGATAGCTATATGTATGTATATGTGTATATATTTATATATATATGCATATGTATACCGACATGTTGACGAGAAAATGTATAGTGATAATGTAGAGGTGGCTGGGGAAATATATATTGGGCCATCATCATTAAGAATAATCAGTACGGCAATATATATAGTTTGTGTATTTATGCTCTATGTGTATGCACGTTATATTTATTTGTTTATATGTATTTATTTATATTTATTTATTCATTTATTCAGGTATTTATTTTATTTGTTATTGAGACTAAAATTTTTTTTAATCATTGCAATGAGTAATTTAAATCGTTGGATAAATTTGTAATTAGAGTAATGGATCACTATTACAAAGTGAATATTGTCGATTTAAATTACGATATTTTACAAAATTAATTGAACCTTAATGAGTTTTGTTATGAAAAGTGGGGAATCTGTATGTTTATCAGAAGCTCTTTGATGGATAAAATGATTTTATGCTGATAAAGTATCTATGAATGTGTGAAAACAAGTGCATTGTTGATTGGAGATTTTTAACTTTGTTATAAACACGATTGAACGTGTGAAGAATCACACTTGGTAATTATTTTTGAAATAATTCGTATCAGGGAATATGAATGAAAACTAATTAATGTAGAATATATTTATTGCAAAGTGGATGGATGGAAATTAAAAACAAAATGAATTTCTTATTATATTTGAATATAATAAGAGTATTAATATATTTTTTTAACCTATTTCTTATTTCATTCAATATGATTTTCTATTATTATTTCTTTATATACTCATCTATTATTTTTTTTTTCATCTCTACTTCGTGAAGAGGGATAACGCGTGCTCGTTATCTTTCTCTTCTTCTTGTCCGTTACGATAGTAAAATGCTTCGAATATATACCACCAGCTTTCATTTCTGTATTTATCTCGTTTTCTTTTTTATCCATTTCTCTCTCTAACTCAGTAATTCTCGAAGAGGATCGCGAACTCGACCTCGTTAGATCAGCGCTTTTCTCAACGTTAACTCTGGCGACTAATGAGAATTCTGCTTTCTCGTCAAGTGCCTAAGCTCATCCGGAACTTACTGTACAAACACATGTACTATACAATATAATACCATAGATAAACCAAAAAAAAAATTAATTTTCGAGTGTTCATAAATTACAAATCATACACACATTCTCATAATTATAATTTCAAGTTTGTAACAAATTTTAATTAGCTTATTAAAGTCCTGATTTTTGTCATGTAAGCCAAAGTTTTTTGTCGTTATTTTGTATTAATTTATTTATTATCACTTTGTATTTTATTTTTTTAATTTTTTTCTTCATTGCAGATACATTGAGCTTAAATGATGGAACTATGGAGAAGTTGGAACGCCATCCAAACCAAGGTAGACCACGCCAACAGATGATTGATCACTCGATTGGGCTCAAGACGAAACCTGAACCCACATTCGACTTTACTCAACCCACAAACGTCACTGCTCTCATCGGCAAAACAGCGTATCTCACATGCCGCGTGCGACATCTTGGCAATAAAACGGTACATGCATCAGACATTAAATCAATAATTTCATACATATATACATGCCCATTTGTACATAGATAAATGCAAAATTATGGGCATGTACACTTGGGGAAATAAATATAATTATAATACCAATAACTATTAATAACCATTTGATTCAGGCATTTACATTTATTTTTTTATTTATTTTTTTATGGTTAATGGAACTAAATTTTAATGTACTATAACTAGACGTCAGTATTAATATTTATTATGTTGGAATAATCAACTTTTAAGCCATGAATTAATTTTATAAAGAGTCGATTGAAAAAGTAAAATGTGGTTGTGAGATTATTTATTTAAGTAGGACATAAATTAAAAATATAGTAACCACGTAGCTTGTTTATTCAATAAGATGGGGGGTAGTTGTTAAATTCATTGGGACACTCTACCACGTAGTAACATAAAGCCAACTCTAATGTCATCGTGGTAGAAATTGTAACATGGTTAAATTAATTTACAGTGTCGATAGTTAAATCGAATTTAAATTAAAAGTTCCGCACGGAAACTCGTGTGTTTTTTTTTATTATAACTGTCATGACCAGAAAATTTACCGAGGTCAGAAATCGTTGACGAAATTTGTATAAAATAAATTTCTTAAATGAAATAATTGTCATAATTATCGTTTGATTATGTTTTTTTATTTCCAATTGGTAATTTAAAAAGAAAATACGAAAATAATTTCGAGTAAATTGATGGGAATGTGGTTTTACTAATTGAAAATTGGAATCGTTAATTGGTACAGAGGTAGAGTGACGCTACATTCAGAATGTATAGTGATATAGTTGAAATAGTATTGTATGGTTGAATTGGAAAATTGGTTTTACTTTGGATCCGCATGGTGGACATCATGAGGGTAGAGTGCAAGTCGAGAGACTTCAACCACTCGACCAGTGTCCGCGCGAAAAGCGATTATCACAGAATAACGCTATTACATCAAGTCGATTGGACGTTAATCGGTGTTCCGGGACGTTACGGAAATTCAATTTTATCCAGTCAAGCATTTGCCTCTTGCGCTGTGTCTCTCTATTCACATTTACTCGCAGCTTGCGAAGTTTGAAAATAACTTTAGAGTACAAATACTTATTTACAATATGAATATGTGTATAACGTATTTAAATATACTATAACCGCAAGCTTAATATTTGTCATTTGATATTAATTGTCAAACA
>JAQQBR010001833.1:4467409-4481904 GCA_030347285.1 Microctonus hyperodae | reverse complement strand
TGAAAAAAAAATATAAAAAAAAAATGAAATAAAATTTTTTTTATATTTCTGCAAATAACTCGAAGAAGAATTGATGAGAATTATCGGGTTATTTAGGTCATCCATTATATGCAGAAGATTCGCGGCCATTTTCTCGCACTCTTAAACCAAAAATAAAAAAACAAAACGAGATATTTCTCCCCCCTTTAGTTTCCTGATGTCGAGAGTTATTCTTACCATCCCCAACTGTAATTAATCATATTCGCAAGCGAGTGTACGCGGGTGGCAAGTAATTTCACTGTATACCCCCTTAGGAAAACAATCCTTATTTCATCTCACTTGCTCCCGCGTTGACTTTCATCGCAAGCTCAGAGCCAAACCGTAGTAGTCAGTACCTTCTACCGAGATAATTAATGCAAATACAGCGAACTTGGTAACGAAAGTGCTGGCCCAAACCCTTCGCAGTTATGTCTTTCTTTATCTTCCATGATGCTTGCACACTACTTGTTTTGCTTTCACTAACCCCTTTGTTCACTTTGTGCCATCTGCTCTTTCGGCCATTTCTTTCAACCCTTTATGTAACAATTATAAAGCACACATTACTGAACTATAACCAGTAAAATTATATTTACATTGTGTAACGAGACATCAATTACTTAATTAACATTTACCCTTGAAAGTTCATAAATTTATTTTAGTCAATTCAAATTCAAGTCAAATATATTTACATATGTTTAATATTTATAAATATATAAATATTTATTAAGTCGACAAAAAATTTTATTCAAATATCGTTTTGATTAAATTATTCTAGTTCACTAAATTATCGAACATTGATTAATAATAATCTTTTAATCGAAATTTAGTAGAGAAGTTTGTAATTTATATCATGAATTAATTTTATTATTAGTTGGTAAATTATTTTATTTCAATTTTGTTTGATGATTTTAGAGATGAAATTGATATTAAAATTTTGAAGATAAAGAAAATTATTAATGTTGCATTTGAGATATGTTTAATTGTAATTATTGTAATTACATTGGACGAATTGAACACTTGAATAATTTATTGTTATCATGACTGTGTGATTTGGCAGGAATATTCATTATACACGAGACCATTGACTAATTGTAAAAGCCATAACGTGAATAATTTCTATGTTAAATCTTAAATGTGTTGAGGGCCATTTGCGTCGAGGAAAATGGATCACAGAATGAATCTTTGATAGTGAACTTAAAGTGGGCTTCCAAGTTATGACGTGATGGAATTGATAATAAAGCTCAAAGGAAATAAGCAAAATTGTGAATCATATATTAACTACTTGATATGTATTTTTTTTTTATTGATAAAAACATTTTCTAATATTAAGCAATTATTACAGATTAGTTGTTTACTTTATTTTATATTTAATATGAGAAAATATTTTTAATAAATATTTTCTCTTTCTGCTTTCTTTATTTCTTTCTTTATTTTTTTTTATGACTGTTATAACGCTACTATGCGATAGCACTTTACTTTCATTCCAGTACACTATTTTTTTCATGTTTTATTTGAAAATTGTTGTGTGTCCGTGTGAGTATATGAGTGTCTCGAGAGAGAATAGAAAAGGCTTTTAAAGATAGAATGGTCGCGCTTGGGGATGTCTTTGAAGAAAATAAAATTGTATTCGAAATAGTATAGTGTTGACTTGGGGAAATGAATATTTCAAATAGTGTCTTCTATTGTGTTTGAATTAATTTTTAAATTTAAAAGAAAATACAGCTGCAACAGTTTGATAATAAAGACAGACAATTATATTAATATTTTAATAATATTCAAGTGTATCATTTATATTTTATTTTTCTATCTCTTGTATTTTATTTTATTCTAATTCCAAGATGTAGTTTAGACTAAATGCGGTTAAGAATAATTAATTTAGCCAATTAATAGTTTGATACTCATTTGAATTAACTGTTATTTCACGGTCTGGGAACTTCTAAACTTTAATTAAATCATTGTGGTGATGGATGAAAAAAAAATTGTTATCAAAAAAATTCACATCATTCGCAATTCATTTATCGTAAATTTTATTATACACATATCAAAATTTTATTTGCAAATTTATAAATATATACACAATATTTTAAAGAGTAAACATATACGAGTAAAATAGTACAGTGTATATAAGGGGATAAGAGCACGTCAGGATAGAATTGAATTTTTCATGAAGCTTTCGTCTTCTACTGTTGTTGAAAATGTTGAGGAGTTTTCTGTCCGGATTACTGTACGTATTCACCTGAAAATGGGAATGAGACACCTGGTATAAGTATCTCAAAGTAACAAAAAAAAAAACTGGAAATAAATATAAACATAAAATCTACTTTTTCATGTCTTTCTAAATTAAATAAAAAAAAATAACAAATTCTTCTATCAAAAACTATTGAATTCACGTATTATAATCAACCCTCCAACCGATATCATCGTTGTATAATAAAACTACCGTTTGATAATTAAAAAAAAAATATAATATTTAATATTAAAGTATAATGATTTTTCAGATGAACAGACAATGATTTTAAGAGGATGCTATCTATACTGGGATGCAGCCGAGCGTGAAAATACTGAACCATGGTTATTTCATTTTATTCCACTGCACATGAGACTTTTTTTTTATTTTTATTTGTTTTTTTTTCTCAGTGACACCATTTTTAACGTAACGTGGTGCATGAATACATACGTATAGTCTCACAAAAATGTTTGCAAAAGATCTCATCCGCCATACAATGTATATTCCATGTGAATAAATATATATATTATACGCAAACATATACATACATCTATATTTATACATAGATCCAATTGTGAGAGATAAAATGAAAATGTAAATACCCAGAAAATCATTGGAATATTGAAATTCATGAGTGTATTGAAATATTATATAAATATATTTGTGGTCACTTTTATTTATCCAATTCCAAATCTCTTTACAAATAACTAATATTTAAAAATAAAATAAAAAATCATTGAGTCTCAGTATATAAATATCAAATAAATCGAATCCCATCGAAACATTTAATAATAAAACAATTAATAATAAATAAAATAATCCTCAATAACTGTGATCAATATTCATGTTCATGTATACTCACTATTATATATTTATTTAAATCTATACTGACAAACCAATGACTTCATGGACAGGTGCACACGCGTTTATACATGGCGCGACATCAAAGGTAGAGAAAATGCCACGTGCGGTGGTCAGACATATGTATTATACATGTATGAATAGCACATACATGTGAACGCCAAGTTAATTCGTTGGGACGACGTGGTGAGACAGCTTTTGCACGGTATGGACGAAAAAGAAATACCGTCATGCATATTCAAAGAGCGAGGGTTTACGCTCTTACGCCTAGTGGTTGTGGCACAGTAAAAAAAAATATATATACATATATACATACATACATATACAAATAAAATAAATAAATAAAAAATAATAGAAGAAAAAAAATATTACTCATCTTTGTATAATATTTTTTAACTCCATTTTTACACTGATATACATTTTCATCTCCTGACTTTGTGCACTTTTTGGTTCACTTGGCATTTTGTTTAAATTTCTTTTTGTTCTACCAATTTACTAGTCGACTTGTTCACTATGTATGGATGTGGATGTGTTATAGTTGTTCAGTAAGTAGCTGCGAGTATATTCCAGAGTTTTATCATAAGCTTGACTACTTCTTAAGAACTTTGTAATTTTTTTTTTGTATTCTGTATTTTTCTTTCGATATTTTTTTTTTGAACTATTTACGCGTGATTAATGTTGGTGGAAAACAACTGCGTACACGCGGCCATTAGCGACAAGAAGCAGTCTTGATGATGAGACATAAGTAAAGTGTACATGTGTATTTATATGGATGTATGTATGTGTATAGCAGTAGTTCTTCTCTAACTACAGAAATTTATGGCATTAAAGTTTACCCTCGCGTTACTTACGCGTCCAAACGCGTTGGTGCTCGTTTCACCATCTACTTCTAGTGTGAAACACGACGCCACTGCGAGTGCTTTCATAATCAGTCTCAACTTCCTTACTGTAAAGTCACAAAACTCGTTGTAACAATTCACTCTTATTAGAAAATATATTAAATGCCATGGTGTATCTACATAATGAGAAATTTTAATGACTTAATATCTTGAAAATAAATCGGATGTATAAATAAAATAAATAGAAAAAAATAGAAGAAAAAAATTGTAATATAAATTTTTTAACATAAAAATAATAATTTTTTTTTAATATTAAATTTATTAAAATAATTTACAGAGTAATTTTATGAATGAATATTTGTTTTTTCTTTTTTGTTATTTATTTTTAATAATGAATTTACTTTATTAAATTTTTTTTTTTCAACACACCTGCGAGATAACACTTTTTAATAATAACTATCAACATTTTTATCAGCGTTTGCACATTATACACATTTAATCTTACACGACGACGATGACGTACCCTCCTTGATGAAATTTATGACGTTATTAATCACCAGTAATTGGCTCAAGTAATTAGCTGGAATATTCGTGAACGATAGCGAAGAATTCTTATCGACAATAGAGGGGTGAAGAAAAAATAAATTGTACACATACACCCCTGGGTATCTTACCGACACGATGTTTATCCAACACGATCGATTATTCTACAGATTCAACGTGTCAACATTTATTATAAACTTTTAATTCAAACAAAATTAAAAAAATATTTATTGTATAAAAAAAAAGAAAGAAAAATAAAAATTATCACCAACTACTTGCGTTATGTCCAACTCAAACAGCCAATTAAATTTATTCATGAACAATTTATTTACACTAAAAAATCACATTAAAGTATAAAAATAAATTTAGTACAAAAATTATTCATAAAGTTCTTAACAACATTACAAAATATTTAATGATATTTTCTTCTGTAAAATTAATTCCTTCGCTCATCAAAAAAAAAATAATAAAGAAATAAATTATTAATCATTATTTAAATTTTAATTCCACATTTAGTCACACACTGTTGGTACATCAGACATGTTCCCATCACCACCACTGACATTGTGTTGATTATGTAGATACAGCAGTACGCTGTCAGACGGATAGTAGAAATAGTCTGACTTAACACATTATTGTCAGTCGGTCATCTTGAAAAAATTAAACACACATCAACAGAAGTTCTCCCACTCACGCGATAAAATTCCTCATCGTTCATAAATACTTTATATCTACACACGTCATGCATACACGAATAAACAGACGTGACTATTAGTAATAATTATTTTTTATTTCTCAATCAAGTGATTAACATTACTAATCACCAAACAAAAAAATATATATAAAATAAAAAAATTCTCAACAACTTTTTTTTTCTTTCTTCCACTTTGACTTGCACACATTTATACGATACACGCATATACACGTGTCCTGTTATCGACGGTAAATATTTTCAGTGCATACGTGTATATACACGAGTTAATATGATAATAAATAGGGAGAGAGGGAGAAACGCGCAGCGCAACTCACAAGCGACCATCATCGCGACGGCGGAGATACCTTAGAGCACACGCAGAGTCAGTTTAGTGGCACATGCGCGAATAAGAAGTGGTCTAGTATCGAGCCAGAGGCATCTGGCAGCTGGCTCGCCCGTTTTTTCGCGAGTACATTTAGTGATACTCGTGTTTTATTCGCTTTGGCATTAAGGCATTGGGTAGCGTGTAACTGGATAAAACTCCCAGCGTGTATGTGTGTGGCATTTAATTTATTTATGTTTTAAGTAACGAAGAATAATTGTTTTAACACAACGTTAAGCTCGCGCGTGACACGCACGAGTGTACTGAAATGAAATTTATATTGTGATGCTGTGCGGCCGGTAATTATTAAGTGGTCGGTAAGATACTAAACTTGTCATTATACACAAATATATAAATATAAATATCTATATTAAACACAGAAATAAAAAAAGAAAAGAAAGAAAAATTATATTTATTATATATTTATGTATATAATTATGTATAATCATTTACATTTTTAACTAATGTAATATTTATTTTCTTTCACTGTTTTTGTAAACAATATTTATCTAAACATGGCCTGCATTTTACGATTATGAATATAATTATATTCATTTATATTATTATTAATATTATCCTAGTTTTTCGTATGATTTTCCAAAATATTTTTCCATGTTTTTATTTTTAAATTATGCTTTTCTATATACTACACACTTGCGAATACATTTGTGATAATAAAATGCACTGGATGGTTACTATGCACTGTATCTTGTTGTATTTTCTACACGCTCAATTTTTTTTTTCCTTTATTTTTTATTCCACTTGGTTATAATGACACCGATTCATTTGTACATGTCGATTATCTATATCTGTGTGCTGGCAGTGTGAGTATTATCAGTCATTTAAGTCGGACGTTTTACTAATTAGTAATTTCAACAGTCAGTAAATGTGTGATGGATATTTTATCTTACGTCAATGTATTAATTATTATTATATTATGTCCATAGATCCCTTTGCGATAGTGAATGGTAGATATATTGTATGTTTATATATGTACATGAGTGACGTGACACTTGGAGTAATTACTAAAAGCACATAGGGAAAGTGCACAATAGCTTTTTAATTATTAGTTTAAACTATACTCGATTTATTTAGTAGATGAATAAGAATTTATTAAATAAATTTAATATTTAATAAAATATATTTTATTCTGATAGATTAAAGCTGGATTTATATTTAGTAAATTATTAATTACCCAGATGGTTTTATATAGTTGATGGTATTTTTAAAATAATTATCATCAGTAAGTTTTATTAAAATATTTTTTTCATAATGTTTTCGGTAATAATAATGATTGCGGATTAAATTCTCTAGGGGGATTATTTTCTCGCAAATGTTTTGATGTCTTTTGGGAATACGTCACTATTTGGTGCGTGATAGGAAAGATTTATATATTATTGCGTGAAAGGAAAATAAACAAAAAGAAAAACTATATCATAGTAAAATATCAATAAATAAAATTTGTAATATATATTATCGTGATTTATTTTACTTTGATTTTATTCCCCTATTTTTATGTGATTATTTATTTATTTATTTCTCATTCTATTTTTTCATTTTACCTCCCCGTGTGTATGTATTTTCAGGGGAGGGAATGAGCCAGTGAGAAAAAGATTCATTTCCTCATTATCTTGAAATAACATCGTAACGTGAAGTGTGTTCAATTGCAAGATTAATTGTCTTCCTAGTTTAATTATCGGTGTTTATAGATCGATGAGTATTGAATCTGTATATTAATGTGTATTTCTCGTTGTGTATTCTCTTGTTCGTTTCTATAAATACATATTTCAGTCACTATCATTCATCTATAAATTCTAAGCGCATGGATATACATCAGCGTTATCTTGCAGTCACGTTTGACGACAAAGAAATTTTATATTTTATATACAGAACTTTCGGATCGATGGACCGCGATGTCGAGATTCGATAAATAATTACTTACCAAAGCGGTGACCTTGTGAGATGAATGAAAAAAAAAATGATGTTGAAATTTTGACGAAGAATATTAAAAAAAAAAAAAAAATTAATCTTTATGTAAAATTAAAAATAGAATAAAATATCTATGTGAAAATAAAAATGATTTATTCAGAATGCAAAGGAATAAATATAATGAATGATGAAATGAAAAACAGAAGAATAAAAAGAGATATAAAATAAATAAATTATAATGAAAGCAGTAACACAATATTTTATATAAAATTTATTCAATCGAAAGGAAAAAAAAAAAAACAATATTTTCATAGCATTAATATGCAAGTGCCATTGGGGTGGAACAAATACATAAACACACATTTACATAAAAATATATACGCATATATTTATATTGAATTGTAATACATCATACATTCTGATATTATAATCACAATGTTTGAATCATCGTTTGTTATTTATACACGTAACATTGCGTATTTTGTCTACATGAACAATTTTAGAGTAACACTATACATATTCTTATTCTATTCTCTCTTCTCATTACTTATCTCTTTTTTATTTGTTCTGTCTATTTCTCATTCTCTCACATCAGCCACCATATTCCCATGATATTCCTATCTAAACAGAATTAATATACATGTTGATATAAATCCAAATGAAATTTAATTTCATCCTCAGTAAACTTAGCTACGGTATATTAAATCCGAATTTACGTATAATTCTCAATTGCGCAACTTGGAATATTTTTTTAACTTAAATATATATTTATAAATGGATAATTATTTCATCACGATGCTTATCATTAAAGGATATCCGCAATGCGATACATTTCATCTTTGTTTTATAAAATAAACCCGGTGGATTGTTTTATTTTATTGAGGGAAAAAATAAATAAAAATAAGTCGATAAAAATTATTGAAGTATTGCTGTCATTAAATGTTGAAGGACATTTCATTGTTTTATTGTGGATTATTTTTTTTCTTCCTCACTTGTGTCAGAGGAATTAGTGTGACAGTTAGGTTTAGCAAAATGTAGGGAGATTAAAGATATTTTTGGAATTCTGACACTGGGCATTTTGTCATTCATAATTTTTATTCATTAATTATTGTGGTAAATAAATAATAAATATATATTTGTAAAAAATATTCATTCTGTGAAATAATATTTTTTTTCTTCTGTAATATTTTATGTAGGTGCAGCGTAAAAATTAAAATGAATAATTTCAACCAAACGAGAAGCACTTAACAGTGTAAGTATGAATAAAAAAGCTAATGTTATTATTTTTTTTATCATCATTCTATTATCATGTAAATGCTTGTCTTCGCTTTTTAAATAAAAATTCACTTGAAGTGTCTTTTTCTTCTTCTTCTTCTTCATTTTCTTATTTTATTTAATCTTATTTTTTCCTCTCGTGACAAAGACTTGTCGTGAACGAAAATTTATATTAAACAATTGTCCATCATCAAACTAATTGTCACTTAACTTTATCTTTTATATAACGCAATATTTTTTGATTATCCTACCATCGGTATATATCGAATCCATTCCATGATTAAATTATTCTCTCGATAAATATTGGGGTGGATAAACTGGAACTGTCATTCAACATGAATTGATTGTCTGTCACCACAATAATCCAATCATATACATGTACCTATCAATAACATATTTACGTGTACTGGATACGTGTTTTTATTCAATGTCACATGTTATATACAATGACGCGTAGACACGCCTTGACTTGAATATTCTTATTCTTCTTCGCAAGTTTTTCTTTATTTTCTGGCGAAAGGTTTTTAAGAAAAAGAAAAAATGAATAAAGCGAAAAAGTAAAAGATGAATAGTTGAAAAAGAGTTTTGTTGAAACTGCTCGAATGTCATGTAGTAACATTAAGAACTTTTCAACCGCATACAGTATAACAAACACGTGTACACATACATGTGTATATATGTTTACATGTCTAAACACAAGATGGCAGAAATAAATAATGAACTGCAGATGGCTCCTCCTCTCATCTTCATTATAACGAATTTTTTTTCTTTGCTTTTTCATGTTCGAAATATCTTCGGGAGATGTTTTAACTCGTATGAAATTATTGATTGATGTATAAATATTATACAGATAATATTTAATTTTACAAATGATTTTAATTCAGTTGAGAGAATAATTTTCCAATTCATTTAATGGTGGATTTTTATTTTTTCTTTCATGCATTTAATGGAAAAGTTCTATTTGTCTGAAATTGATATAGGTCGCGTAATATTTAGGTCGTCAATAACGATGTCATGTAGATATATAGAAAAATATGTTGACGATGGTTACGGTGGAATATATTGAAAAACCGTTTCATGGTCGACTAAACTTATCGATCAATGATAGAGAGATGAATATCAGTATATGGTTGTTGAATTAATTTTTTTAAAGAAAAATTCACATGGCCAACAATTTTTATAAAGAAATTACTCTGATTTTATTTCGCTTATTTTTTTTTTATTAATTATTTTTAATCATTCATCCGATATATTCACTGCTGATTATGTAATATTATTTTATTTTATGATTGCAGCACCAGCAACATCATAATCAACACCATAAAAAAATTATAACACCAAATAATTCGGCACTAAATTTCATAATAATAATTTAATTACTTATAATAAAGTAAAAAAAAAAAAAATATATTATTTTATCAATTTAATAATGACGAAGAGATTTGAATTTAATTGGCAAATTGAAGTGCCGGAGCCATTGTGCACTGGATGTGTCTTTGATCGGTGGACAGAAGAGAAGGATAATACTGAAATTGAGCTCAATTGTCTCTTCAAGGTTGATGAATACGGATTCTTTATTTATTGGCAAAGTGAAGGAAAGGTGAGAATAATAATCTTGACATTTTATTTTATCATTCATCTCCATACATATATTTACATTTTTCTTTATTTCCATTTTATATAATTTAAAAACTCGAAGATGAATTTGAATTTTTAAAATTGAGAATTCTAATATTTATTTTAACTATTATTCTTTATTATTTTTCCTCTCATTTTTTTTCCCCTTTTTTTATTTCACCAACTCGTTATCATGTCACGAAGCGTTGAAGTGTATTCATCCGCGGATGATCTCCCTCACTTTCTGAACATAAATTTTATCCAACATTTCTTCGCTTGTATATGTGAACAAATAGATGAATATGTGTGATTGTATTATGTGAATGTGCACTTGAAAATCTATTATTCTCGCGCGCATGCCGAACATTGTTGAATAAAATCGATTGTCCCTCTTTCATATTTCTTTTTACATTATTTTTTACTGTTCATCTTAAAATTCTACTTTTCATTTTTTCATCTATATTTATTTTTTTATTTTATTAATTTTATTTTTTCCCATTGTTCGACAGGACGGCGACGTCATTGAGCTGTGCCAAGTGAGTGACATACGGGCTGGTGGGGTGCCCAAGGTAAAATGAAAAAGTGATAAAAATTGTTATTCATGTATGTGTATTTACACACATGTAGATTTAATTTATACATTATTCATTTTATTTTTTTGTCCGACATACGTTTTATTGGAAATTATTTCATTGTCTGTTATTCCCTTGATAGGATCCGAAATTATATGACAAATTATCAATAAAACATGGCGAACAATTGGATGAAAAAAGCCTCACTATATGCTCAGGAGTTGATTATACCAATATAAATTACCAACATGTGGTTTGTCCTGATGTAAATACAGCAAAGGTAAAAAAATAAAATGTATTTCAATAATATTTATTTCTATTTATGATTTTATTATCATCTACGAATGCAATAATTCATTTGATTTTATATTGTTTTGCTTTGTGGATATTTTATGCGTGGGTAGTATTCGTAATTTATGATGTATATAATTGACGGTGGAATAAAATTGTAAAATGAAAAGGAAATGGGATGTAGAAATAATTGCAGGAATTGTTAATCGATATTGGCATTCATTACGTTCTCGAAAACTGATTTTATTTTTTAATTTTTTATTTATAACGGATACACTTGAAGGCTTATGCACCATTGAATTTAGCTGAATCATTCAGACATATTATACATGCACAATACATAAATATACATGTGTATTATGATACACAGACACGACTGGCGACGGTCAATAAATACCAAACGATGTTGACATTAAAAGACGGCGAACTAGTATCTTATACAGTCAATTCTCATCACATAATTAACGTCAGAAGATATTATTCAAGTTTTTTTTTCTATTTGAAATATTATTAATATTATAATGATGATAATTATTTTTTTTTATGAGTAAAAATTAATTCAGGGAATGGTGAAGGATTTTTTTTAAATGGTGAAAGGGTTGAAAAATCAGTTTTTTCATAGGATATTTTTTACAGATATGGCTCGCGGGCATTAGACGTATTACTCACAATGTGAAAGCCAACAATGTATGTCCGTTGACGTGCTTGAAAAAACAGTAAGTTCATCGTCGAAATTGTAAGAAAAAAAAAATGATAATACGGATTTTTAATGTTGAATAAATGAAAAAAAAATGAATGAGTGATAATAAGATTTAATTTGAGGGTTTTAAAATTTTTTTGATACTATTTCTTTTTATTTTTCGAATAAAAGTTGGATGAGACTGCGAATGTTGGTTGATCCAAATGGAAAAGTTCCGGTGAAGGTTGTTGCTCGTACTTTCGCCTCAGGAAAAACAGAAAAGTTGGTGTATCAATGTCTGTCTGATCTTGGTTTACCCAGTGGAAAGGTGAGTCAATATGTACAATAAAAAACCCATTAATGAAAGAAAAATAAAAAGTATTTTATAAAACAAAAAACGAAACAAAAATAAGAAGAAATATTTAACAATTATTAATTTTTCAATTTTCTATCTTTAGAATGACGTTATTGAGCCAGACGATTTTACATTCGAGGCATTCTATGCTCTCTACCACAAAATATGTCCGAGGAATGATATTGAAGAGCTGTTTCAATCGATGTTCGTTATTTTTACTCTAAACAAAAAATAAATTCACACACATATACATAGATATTAATTTTTTTCTGAACAATAAAAAATAACAAACAAAATATACTTCAGTATATCCTAATAAAAACATTGTTTTATATTTTGTAATAAATTCTTTTTATTTTCCAATTTTTCATAGCACACAAGGCAAAGCTGACACAATAAATTTGGAACAATTAATAACATTTCTAAATGAAAAACAACGTGATCCAACGTTGAATGAAATTTTATATCCACTGTATGATGATAAAAGAGCATCGGAAATAATAAATGATTATGAACAAAATGAAACTTATCGAAATCAAAGTAAGTAAAGTCTCTTAATTTTTATATCCCCATCATTTTTATTTATATCTGTACATAATAAACCCTCATCTACTACAAATAAATCATTCAACATATTTTTTTTACATCTCAGAAACAATGACTAAGGATGGATTCATAAGATATTTAATGTCCGATGAAAACGCTCCAGTATTTCTTGATAGATTGGATGTTTATATGGATATGGATCAGCCATTGGCACATTATTACATCAATTCAAGTCACAATACTTATTTGTGTGGGCGGCAATTCGGTGGGAAAAGTAGCGTGGAAATGTATAGACAAGTTTTATTGGCTGGATGCAGGTAAAAATGATATAATAATATTTTTTTTTTACTTCCCATTTCCAATAAAAATAAATTTTTTATATAACAAAACTAAAATGATAAAAAAAAATACAATCAAATATTTTTTTCCAATCAGATGTGTCGAATTGGATTGTTGGGATGGCAAAGGCGAGGATGAAGAGCCAATAATAACTCATGGCAAAGCAATGTGCACGGCAATATTATTTAAAGATGTTATTTACGCCGTTCGAGACACCGCATTTGTTACATCGGAATATCCACTGATTTTAAGCTTTGAAAATCATTGCAGTAAAGCGCAACAATATAAATTAGCCAAGTATTGCGATGAGATACTTGGTGACTTGTTGCTGCGAGAGCCATTAAAGGATTATCCGGTGAGCTTTTGTAAAGGATTTTTTAAATTAAATTTATTCTAGCTATTTAAACATCCGTTCAATCAATTTTCAAGAACATGCACTCAATCACCGTGATGTCTGTGTTAGTTAGTAATTTTCAAGTTGACTTAGTTATCGATGTAGTCGATGCTTTGACCCTTTTACCAATTATCTTTAGCTCAACATTTTGCCATTACTTAAATTCGATTTTTTATTTCCATGGAAATTTTTTTAATTGATTGATAGATTTAAAATTGAATTAGATGGACCCTGGTGTACCATTACCACCTCCAAGTCTACTTAAGCGTAAGATACTCATCAAGAACAAACGATTGAAGCCTGAAGTGGAAAAACAAGAATTGGAATTATTTAAGCAAGGTCAATTTGTTATTGAGGATGAGGTCAAGGAAGATGCCAGCGCGCCAACAGTAATTCCAGCTGTTGTTGAACAACAATCGGTAATTGGAAAACTTTTCTTTTTGTTTTAATCATCTGATTAAACAGTATTGGAAATAATTTAATAAATGGAATGAAGACAAAAAAATAAAGGGAAAAAATTTATTTTCCATTGTTTTATTTCAAAGGGAAATTTCTTTTATATTTTAATTTTGATAATTGTGTTTTTATTATTTTAGGTAGACTCTGCTGCTGGTGATGTCGTTGTACAACAGCAAAATTCACAACATCCTGGCGTGGGTCCAGCTGGCCTAGGTGACAGTTTAGAGCTGGCTGTTGTACAGCCATACACTGGTAGCACAACTAATGTTCATCCCTGGCTATCGTCCATGGTGAATTATGCACAGCCGATAAAATTCCAGGGCTTCGACGTTGCCGAACGTAAACATTAAATAATTTTTCTTTCATCTCCATTATGATAAAAAATTTTATTCACGAATTTATATTGACTAGAAATTATTTCCACAAAATATAACAGCAAAACCAACTATGAATTATATTTTTTAAATATTTTATA
>JAQQBR010001833.1:4441843-4457353 GCA_030347285.1 Microctonus hyperodae | reverse complement strand
TACCACAGATAGTAATAAGAACAAGTTATTTACAATAACAACCATAAAGTCATCTAGATGAAAGTGTGACGATTAAAATGTTGCGAAAAATAATAAAATAAAAATTAAAAATATCAGATTCAATATTGTTTTTATATTGGAAATAATTATTTGCACGAGTGGAATTTTTTTTCTACGATTTTGATACGGAATAATATTTTTTTAGTTGATTAATAATATAATTAATCATTGTATGACAATTCGCAGAAATATATAATATCTCATACGTGAATTATAAAAAAGTAGTTAATTATAAAGCAAACTTTTCTTTATTATAGAGTTGTTATGAAGGTGATAGCAGTGAGTAGGGTAGAGGGATAAGAAAGAGTGATTGGAATGGCAGATATCATTTTATATAGTGCTTGATACAAAACAATATCCTTTCCTCAATCTTTCTTTATTCCACCGTGCGCATTTCCGAAAGGAGATTGGAGAGCGGTTGACGTTTGTCTGATTGAGAGGCCTCTCAACTTTCGCCACAAGAATATATTTCACTCCCACTAATAATCTCTTTTCTTAGGATCTCATAATTATACCAACATCGTCACAAATTGGTACAAAAATATGACATTATGTATTTAAAATTCATATATTTATTTATTGTATTGTTCGATATTAAAAAATAAATTTATTAATATTGAGAATTAATTTTTCATACATTGCAATTATCAGTTTGTTTTATTTTTATCTATTATTTTTTTTTGTGTGTGTTTTTTTTTTATTTATATTTAATGTTTGGGGTGATGAACAATTGTTTTGTGAATAGGAATTTTAAATGGCACTTTTTTGATAACTGGCACTGCTTGATGTCTTTCAACTTCAAAGGGAACGAGCTTTTCTACTGGCTCTGGTATAATTTTTTCCACTGCTGTAGGCACCTTTTTCACGACATGTTTGATAACATACTTCACGACCTACAATTCCATTGTTAAAACGAGTAAAATGAGACGGAAAAGAAGAATGAAAATAAAATAATATTAAATATGATCGTTAAAAAAAAAATATGCAAACATCATACCTCATAAGGAACTGGTTTTGTCACGGGAACAAGCACCGGATAAGGTTGTACCAGTGTTTGTGGCACAATGTGCGGTATCTTGATGGGAATTACCTTTACGACTGGTACACCTAAAGGTTAAAGAAATTTAAGAAGAAAAAAAAATTATAGAAGAAAGAATGGGGAAAAAAAAATAATAAAATTAAAGCTCTTTTATCTCACACGATTGTCCTCGTATAAAAAAAAACTCTCACCGGTTTCTTTAACAATGGGAATAAATTTGTCATATTGTTTTTTTGGTGTATCAATAGTCTTGCCATATCCATCCAATGATGGTAATGTCAAGTGTCCGATCCATGAATGAACAGAATTTTTTTCCCAATATTCGTCTACAGAATTTGCAAAAAAAAAAAATTTTATTCATTTCTGATTATGAGAATAATTAGAAATGAAATAACAATTGAAAGGGAATTAAAAATTGTGCAAGGGGGTGATATTAAAAACAGATTGGAAACCTTTGTGTTCGAGGGTGATGGCAGGTAGATGACAATTGAAATCCCCTAGAGAAATTTCCCCCAAGGTTTTTCCATCCGGATGCCATCCTGTTCCCAAGTGCAATTCCATCGTCCAACAGACACTCGCTCTCTTCATCAATAAAAATAACTAAAATTCCAAATAAATCTATCTAATTAAATATCCAAAATTACAGTATTGAAACTGTGATAAAATAAATTTCACAGATAAAAAAAAATCTGGGACTATCAAATAAATATTATTAGTTTAAAGTATACAAAATTTATCTCAAATAAATATTTGGTTTATTGTAATAAATTTAATTACTCCAACTGCTAATTTTTTCTTTTTTAAACAAATAAAATTCGGTACTGACTACAACGATTTTTGTCTCCATTTTATTATTAGTTTATGTTGAATTATAAATTGCGATTTATCAACGTCAGTGGAATTTTAACAGAAACTGAATAATAAGAAACTTCGTATAGATCTTTTATACATTTTATAAATAAATAAATTTGTACATTCTAATTTGCCCCGCTATAATTGACAAATCAATCAGAAATAAATTACAATCGTTTGCTTGTAACTTATTATACAAATTGTTTGCGTAATTTGAACACGTTTTGAATTTTGATCATATTCTTCCGCCTTTCCTTCGAAATAATTCAACCATTTTGATTTTATACGTGCGCCAATTATATTATTTTTAATATCAAACTTTGGTATTGAATTTACCTATTTAAAATAAAATGAAATAAATAATTTTTGGATTATTTATATATAAATATATATTTTGATCTAGCGCGAAAGTTTAACCGCTGAAAATTATTTCTCCACATAAGGGAGAAAAATATTTCTCACTTTAACTTCACGAGAATACAATTAGGATTATTATAGCGACCATTAAAAAAATTAGCAATAATCATATTTTTTTTCTTTAACATCACTTTAAATCGTAAATATTCATTCAGTGCCTTCGTATACTATAATTATGTTCTCTTTATGATCCTTTCTATTTGAGTGATCACATACAATGAACAATAATATAAAGTAATTTTATATTTAACTGTATGACAAACAAATAATTTCTTTCAACATTGAATTAAAGGTCACAGCCATCTTTTCATTAAACTTGACGGAATTTCTTTCGTTTATAAAAGAAAAAAAAAACCAAATGATAAAATCACATAAATCACACCATTACAATTAAAATATATAAAAAAATAAAACGAATTTATATACTTTCATAAAATTTTATTAATATCATCAAAAAAAAATCTATAAAATAAAAGAAACAAATAAAACAAAAAATAACGAAATATATGTACAAAAAATAAAATAAAAATACTAAAAATACAAAAAATGAAATAAATCAATAAACATAAAATAAATTCCTAATATCCATGATGTGATTTTGCATGATGATGAATTGTTTTATAAACTGGAATTTTAATTGGATATGGTTTTTCAACTGGCACAGGAATATGTCGTTCAACATGAATAGGCACAGGTTTTTCAATTGGCACAGGAATATGTTTTTCCACAGCATATGGAACCTTTCTCTCCACCGGTACTGCAATTGTTTTTATAATTTGAATTGGCACAGGATGAGACACTGGCACAGCAATTGGATACGGTTGGGCTATACCAACAGCAACTGGATGTGGAATATGTACTTTTACTGGTTGTGCCACTGGTATACCTTAAAAAAACCCCAACATAATCAATAATACCAAATAAAAAAAATAAATAAACAATAAAAAAAATTTTCAAACGATTTAAAATTTATTTCACACAATTACCAATTTCCTTGTAAACCGGCACCGCAACTGGTTTCGTAATTTCAACATGTTCCGACACCGGTACAGAGTGAATATGATTATCACCATGAATATCTCCACCACTTTGATGCTCACTGTAATCATAACCCCCATGACCACCTTCATCATAATTTGATTGTGAATTATATTCATATCCACTAAAGCTCGATGGATATTCCTGATGATCAGACGATCCATAATCACCAGTTGATGGTTGAAAACCACCTTGACCATGACCACCATAATCACCGCCATTGTTATACCCATCATCATGTGTTGTCACATGGTCAGAACGTTCTACTGGCTTATAATAATCTTGATTATGGTATGGTATCATATAATGTCTCCCATACTGATCAGCGAGCATAAATGTTATTGGCGATGCCACTGTCCATGTCATTAGACAACAAATGATTACCTGAAAAATTTATTTATACATAATATATTAAATATGTATTTTTTTTATCTTCTTCCAAAGATACAGGAAGAAAAAAAATTCATTACAATTCCCAAACTCACAATTTCACTTAATGGAAAATTCATGTTGTCAATTGACAAGGAAACAAGTGATACAAAGGAAGTCTCAACTATAACTGGATACATCTTCTGTAATTTCGCGTCTTAATATACTGCCTCGCCTTTCACTGTAATATTACCACGCGAGTATACAAGTAACGTCCGATGTGTCGGTGCAATTGAATTCATGTGTATGAAGGGAGAGCAATAGTTTTTCCACTGTGAATATGTGAATTTGTTTTCTTATGTGCATGCGATATTAGCATGGAAATTTATTGTCCATTAGCATTGATATTGTAACCAATTTTATAATAGTACAAATATATATTATAAACACCTGTTATTTTATATGTACATATACACGAGTGGTAATATAAGTGAATGTATTATTACTTGGTTTAATACAATTGGACAATAGATTTTCCATGACAGTTTTATCATGTAGAATCATTTCCGTTTATTTAAATATACACTTGCTTGCGAATGTATTATTATTTACCTTCACCATGACGATGAGTGCATGGATTGACGGGTAATTAATATTAAACGTTTAAATCAATGAGGACATTGAACTGTTTATATTAATTAATTAATCAGTTTCATATTTTTTATATTTATAATGATGAATCGATTTTTTTTTTTTAGCTTTTATATTGAATTAAATGTTTGAGTGGTAATGTTAATATTAATGAGTAATTAATTATGATAACAACATTCTATTATTGGTATAATTTAATTTTTAACTATACGTGTTAAGAGAGCATAACGAAAATTATTGTCATTTGTGATTTTTAAATTACACTCATAAATTAAATTTTAATTGAGCGTTATAATGTTGTTATAATGTTATCTCAATATGCATAAATCATTTCAGCATCGTTGAATTATTTACAGTGATAAATTTATAAATGTAATTGTGGTAATGATGTATTGAAGTAGAAAATTTTTCTTTTTTTGTTTTTATATTATTTTTTTTATTTAATGTAAAATAAATAATTGTATAAATGTATTTTAATATGTACGAATATAACGACGACTGTACTTTCGACGATAGCTTCGACTTTGGCCTTTGCTCTGTCCCTTAATTCGATGAAAAATATGTTTGTAAATTGGAATATGTATTGGATATGGTTTTTCAACTGGTACTGGAATATATTTTTCAACTGTTATAGGAATATGTTTTTCCACTGGCACTGGAATTATTTTTTCGATTGCATAAGGTACTTTTTTTTCAACTGGAATCACTACAGTTTTTATTATTGGTATTGATACATCGTGCGATACTGGTACGTGAAATGGATAGGGTTGTGAAACGCCCACTGGAAGTGTGTGAGGTACTGGAATCGCAACTGGTTGAGGTATTGGTATTCCTGTAATTTAATATAAAAATTATAAATTAATTTTCTTTTTTTTTTTTAATTTGTAAAGTTAATATTTGTTTTATTTATTCACCGATATTTTCAACGACTGGAGAATTAATTGAATGTGTTGATCCTATGTGTTGTTCAATGATTGGTGAATTTTCGGGAATATAATTATTTTTATTCCAATTTGCGCCGTAATTATAATTATCTTCATTATATTGTGTTTGTTCTTGATTATTATTAAAATTATCGTCAGCTAACAATTTATCATAGTTATGGTGGGAAATTAAATTATTCTGTGGATGCTTTTGCCATTCCGATAAGTCATTTGTATTGATTTGTTGAATATTATCGACAGAATATTGTGAATTACTGCAAGGAATACAGAATAATTATTATTCTTTATATTTTATATCAAATTTAAATATTATCTTACTCCTGCCATTGGTTCAATCCATGTTGTGATGTGAAAACTCTTCCAATAAAAAATCCAATGATTAAAATCTGCAGAAAAATTTTTTATAAATTAATTAATATAGTAAAATAATTTTTTAAATATCTAATAATTATTTAGTTTCAATTTATATATTTTTACCTACAGTTCTTAACATTTTTTAAAATTTTTCTCGAGGTCGAAGAAATGTGTCGTGTGCGGTTTCAGTATATACTACTATTAGCTGTCGATCGGGAGTTTGTTTTTATAGAGAAAACTTTCTCCCACTTCGTATTGATATCCACACATGTGATATTGATGATCGGATATCTCAACAGTCGCGTGCATATTTTATTTCTAATGAAAAGAAAAAAAAAACTTTTACTCACTCTATAAAATAATTGAGTATTTAAAATATTATTTAAATTAAATACAATTTTAGAAATTTATTTGCAGTATTTATATCACTTAGTATTAATTAGCACGTAATATCAATGCTATAAATATGTCAATATTAATTAAATAATAATTCTGATAAAATATAAAATCATTTGATCGAATATTATTGTTTAATAATTTTTTTTTTCTTCATACCTGTTCACTAGACTGAAAAAAATTGACTTTCATCTCATGTGCATCTAATTAATTCGTTTAAAAACATTTTCCAAGATTCAAGATAATGAGCGAGCATTTAAAATTCTCACCCTGAAAGTGATAGTTATTAAAATTGAAGTGAAATTATCCAATGAGTGTTTTCTACGTCGTTTATAATTTATCGTTGACGACTCAGCACATGTGAAATCACTGAGACGATAGTGCAGATAATAATAAAAAAAAATAAATAAATAAAAGGAAAAAAAAAAGAAAACATAAAAGAAAAAAGTAAATGAATAAAATGATCAAATAAATAAAAAGCAAAAGCAAAAGTAAAGGATAAAAGGAAGAGTTTTGTGCTGGAATAGTGAGAGTAGTTAAACTGGCAAGTATACTCCATGATTATTTGATGAAGAAAGGAGAGCAAAATAGATGTATTATGCATCAAGGAGGGGCTACAAGTAGATGTGCTGCTGCTGCAAAAAAAAAATGAATAAATAAATGAAAAGAAAATAAAAGATGTGGAATAAAGTTAGCAAATGAAAGTGCAGTTGATCCAGTCTCATATGTGTGAAAGGTACACCACACTAACTATCAATTTCAATGCTTCATCCAACACACAATACACCAACATACCACAACATTTATTCATTAATAATTAGGTCAATATCAAAGATATTCATATAAAAATAATTTTTTTTATTCAACATTAGTAAATAAAATTACAGAATAAAAATATGAAATATCAAAACGAATTAATGCCCATAATAAAACCGCCACCAGTAAAATATATTATAATATATTATCTTGAACAAGAAATAAATCGATTCTATTAATTATTATTTATCCCCATGGTTGATAAACGTGTTTTGAAGCAGCAGAATTATGAACTGCATTGGCAATGGCATTTTGTTTAGCTGCAACGATATCTCGCACCTTGGCTTCACGTTCACTCTGATGAATTTGCTTGTCTACTTCTTGTTTCCGAAGTTCTGCAGCTGTTTCTGAAGCAGTTCGTTGTATAGCTGCAGCCGCTGCTGTTTCCCTAGCAGCAGCCACTCGTTGTGAAGCTGCAACCGCGTCTTTCAATGTCGCCAATCGTTGCTGAAGCGCCACTAATTGCTGTGTACTTGCTCGTGCTTCTGCTTGTGCTTGTGCTGAGATCGCTTCAGATCTGTGTAATCGGTTAAGTTTAAAAATTAAGTGAGTTATATAATTATCAGATTAAAAATATAATTGCAATATGAAGTGGATATTAGAAACCTTTCAGTGGCTTCACGAGCGGCTGCTTCCTTAGCCAAAGCAATTTTCTGCTGGATAATTGCCGCCTGCTTTGCTTCAGCAACTTTTTGTTGGGCTAAAAAAACATTGTTGTTTGCTTGTTTTGCCTGATAAACAGCACGTACGACTTCCGGAGGATAAGCAATGCTTGGTGTACCGGGTATTGGATCTCTCAGAGCCTGAGAAAAATTAATTATTCAATAATTATTAAAAGGATATTGATAATTATTTTATTTCAAAGTAAATATTGTGAACCTGGAGAGCCACATCATGAGTAGCTTGAGTTTGAATTTGACCAAGAGCTAAGTCTGAAGAAATCGGCCCAACCCAATCAGGAATTGGATAGCTTGCTGATCTCCATGGTCCACCAAATGCTGGAAGTATTCCAAATACGTCGTAACCTGGTGGTCCAAAAAGTGCAACGCCACGTTTTTCTTTTTTAGTTTCTTGGGAAATTGTATTATCAATTGTTACCAGCAGTGCCAACGTCACAATAATCTATAGAAATATTTTTATATCAGGTATTTATGTATAGAAATAATTTAATAAATATTTATATTATTGATAAAAAATATTTTTTATTTGATATTACCAGAGAGACAGTCTTCATCTTGTTGTCAAGTTGATGATGGAACTGATGCTTGTTGTACGTAAGCTCATGGTATATATAGTAGGCCAAGTCAATGTTGTCCTCTCGTCGTGTAAGAATATAATAATGATAAAATTAATTAAAACTATTAAATTAATGTAGAAAATTGAGTGTAGTCAGTCCAAAATTATAGGTTGTGGATTTATAATGAATAGCGATCTTATTATTGTGCCACCTGCAATCACACTAGAGGTCACACTCAATCCACGCCCTAATAAGTTTGATTACACATTGGAGTAGGAAGTGGATGTAGAAAATATAATAGATTGTAGATTTATCTGGAATTCGTTTATGTAAAAAGGCAAAAACAAATTAAAATTAAATAAATAATCATTTCCGAAAACTTCACGAGAATTTATAATAACATGAAGTAAATTTTGGAAATGTTATTTATCTCAACAAATATTATTTAGTGATAAACAAATAATCTATTGGTATGTTTAAACTTAAATAAAATATGTATGATAATATGTGATTTAGTTTAAAGGCTTAAAATGATGGGGATGTTGGTAAAATTGGTGGATTTATTATTTTAATACCACCTCGATGTATATATGGATTTGATTTACGATGTGCTAAGGATTTTATTTCATTAATTGGCGCATTAAAGGACGTTCGTGTATTCAAAATAGGTGTTGATAATTGCTTGGGTGTTTTATTGGAATTTTTTTCCGGTTTACGACGTTTATTATTCGATAATGCTTGAGTGGTTTGCTCGGTGGATTCATTTTTTTTGCGATTTTGGTTTGGGATTTTATATCCGAATTCATTCTTTGTTGGTGATGTTATAGAAGTGTGTCTACTGCCACGTTTTTTCTCTTCGTGATTCACTATTTTCTCGTTATTGACAGATTCATCGATATCAGGTACTTCTTTGATATGTGCAAACTCTGAAAGAAATAAAAATAAAATTTTAAATAAATTCAGTAATTGTTAATAGCACTTAAAATTTTATTTAGACATTTTCTTACCTTCTATAGGTACTTTTCTATGATAAGACTTTTCAAAATCTTCATTAAAATCTTTTCCATAATTACCAAAGTTCGCGAATTCATCGTTATATTTAAAATCATCGTTATAATCACGCTGTAATCTTTCACGAGGTCCATTTTCATTCTCAGTTCTATATTCATAATTTTCATGTGAAGCTTGTGAAGATGGATCGTCTGATTGCAATTCATGTGCTTTTTTTTCCGATTCTTCATCGAGATTTGGATTATAACGTTCTGGTTTTTCGACCAATTTCTCATTTTTCGGAATGCCAGGTGATAATTTTGAATATTTTCCAAATGCCGCATCGTAGGAATCAAATAATGGTGAATTTGGAAAATCATAATTAGCAGTCTTATGAACAGATCCTGCATCATGTTGTTTTATATTAAGATTTTCACCTTCAAACGAATTCATTAAAATAAAAAATCATAATTCATCAATAAAAATTATAAATCATTGAATTGAATAATTTAAAAAATTTTATTTACCATCATCAGATTCATTAAATCCAAGATCATCATCGTCATCATTATGATCATCATCTTTTGGAGTAGGAACTGACGGTTGCTTTTTATTAATAACTTCAACGTCTGTTCGGATTCTTTCAAATGGTTGTGAATGATAACTAGGCTGTTGAGAGTTTACAGGAAAATGTAATTGAGGTTGAGCGGCAAATAATTGATAATTATTCGCGGCACCAACATTTGGAAATGAATAAGGAGCAGCTGGCAAATGAATGGGAACAGCTTGGTAATTGTCTATTGACGGTAAATACATATTCGGCTTATTAAAAGTTGCTGGGTAAGTTGGTTTTAGTTCGATATCACTAGTACGAATACGCTCAGGAATTTCACGATTAGTTTGCAATTGTTCAAGATTGATCGGTACAAAGTTACCCGTATTTGTCAGACTCGCTGGCACAAATGTCGGGTTATGTTTTATTGATTTAATGTCAGGATACGTTGGGGAATAGTTGATGGGACTTCGTGTTAATGAACTTCCAATATTTGATGCTAATGGTCGAGTGTTTAATCGTGTAAACTTTCCATTATTAAATTTATTCGGATAAATTGAATGTGAATCGCCAGCTTCAATTGTACCCAATGTAACTAAATGACGGATATTCATAGGAGAAAGAGTTGGAGGAAAATTGGAAGCACCTGATGAATGAAATGAATTATCAAATTTTGGAGAATGAGTGCTTATTGATGATAATTTTGGACCTTCGTGTTGAATGGGAAAATTATTTGTAAAACTTGCGTCTAAATATTTATATGCATTATTGCTAGGGCTGTCAACAATGCTAATTCGAGGTGAAAATGAACTGGAACTTGGCACTAATAATCTACTTCTCGGTGTAAAATCAAAGTGATCAAATGAGTCGAGAGAACGTCGTAGTTTGAATGTTGATTCGGTACTTGATGGAATTTTTAAAAAATCCGTTGTGTTTATTGTTGGAATTGTTGAAACATGACTACCAACGGCTGTTCCAATTAGGAGTACGCCACAAATTATCTGCAATATAATGTGCTTTTATAGTATATAATCACCACAAATAAATTCGTTTTATTAATCTGATTTCAAAAATCTAACACTCAAAATTATTGGAACTAAAATATATTTGAATAACTAACCCAGATATTACTCATATTTTCTACTCTCACTGAAAGATTGATTTCTACTAATCGAGCTCCATCCTGATCCTGATCTTTTATATACTTTGTTCACTGATGCAGAGCACCGTAACGGATCGCACTTTTCTAAAATGTTGTAAAAACCACTTCAAGAAATAGTAATTTAAATCTATAAGATTTTTAAGAATTTCCGATATCAGTGATGCGTTACAGTTGCCCACTGTTATTTGTTCGCTTGATGATTTGATTTTTTATTACTAATTTTATATGTATATAGATGTTTTTTTATTTGTTGATGATGGGTTGCAAAAGTAACTGCTGTTTTATGAGGTGAGGAAAGAAAAAATTCAACAAACTATTGTGAATAGTCACAGTTTATAAATTATAACACATACAAAATCATAAATTTATTTACATTGTAAGATAATATACAGGTTATTTTATAGATGAATTATCATTCTAGATAGCCTGCATTAATAACTATAATTTTTTACACACGATTAATTTAATTTTGTTCTGATACTTTGGCAAAGAATCTTGTATTATATTTTTATATAAAAAAAAAAAATTCTTTGGATTCATCTTTGCTATTTAATTTCCTACGATTAAGTATAATAATAATTTAGTAATTAAATTATTCAGTGGTATTGTTGAATGTAGGGCGATGAAACTGATTGCATTAATCCATTTGAATTAATTTGTGTTTGACGTCTGTTATCATTAAAATATTGTTTGAAATTATCGTCATCTCTTAGCACACTTGTTGCACTACCAGTTGGTAATTGTTTATTCTTCATCAACAATCCAAGATAATTATGCATACGAGGATGATTAATGTCAACATTATCACTCTGTAATGCCTGAATCACGCTAATATCCGGTGATGATGTCGTAAATGTTGGATAATTTTCTAGATTTTTTGATTTACGATAGTCATTGTGAGAATTACGATTATGATGTGGTCGACGATGAGAAAATGATACGTGATTGCTCGATGACGCTTCTAAATTTTTGGGCCGTGATCCGTGTGAATTAGATGGTCGAGAATGATTTCGCGTTTTACTTGGACGTTTTTTCGTTGGTTTTTTACCGTCAACATACGGGCTTTTAGATACGAATGAATTTAGTCTTGGAGGTGTGAGATAGTCATTGGGAATTTCAACTCTCGAAGAATTATGTCTACTGCTTGATGACGAATGTAAATCAGCTAATGAATTAAATTTAAAATCATTCTTGAATAATTCTTCGATATCAGCTACAGATAATCCGGGTCTTTTAATTCTACCAGGATTAGTGCTGTGTACTTGAGGTTCTGAATGATGAGCTTCTAATAAATCTACATTGTATTTAGAGCCGGACATTGCTGCTTTATAACGTTCCAAATCACTCTTCAATCGTTCAAAATCAACTCCATCATTAGATGTTGTGTAATTTTTTAAACGTTTATCTAAATTCCATTTTTGTGTATTGTAAATTGTTCTAATAGATTCTTTAAACATTTCTTCGGCGTATTTTTCTAAATCAGAACTTAATTTTGGTTTACTTATTAAATCCATCTGAGCCGAATTTGAATGTGTGTAAAATTTCCCACCTGGAATAACGGGTACAAGATTTAATTGTGGCGGTAATGATTCATCTAATATTTTACCATTCAATAATGTTTGGCTCTTCACTACTTCAACATTCGGCGTAAAACTCATTGGATTATACATCGGGCGATTGGAAAATTGATTTTGATCGTTGATTTTCTGTTCTAGACGATTACCCAGATTGTTTTGCGAACCAATTTGGGTCAACGAATCAACGTAACTCTGAATGCTCATTGATTCCGGTGTGGTACTAGTCACTGCTGGTCGCGGGGTTAAGAAACTTTGCGCTGAACTGAATATTGGTATTGGTGTCGTTAAAACAGCAGTCGGATATTGATTCATACCTGAAACATCAACTGGATTTGGTTTAATATAAATATTAGGATTTTGTATTTCAACTGTTTGCACACCAACAACTGGCAATTGGGCTCTTGCTACATTACCACCTTGTATTGCATTTATAGTATTAGCATTACTATTACTAGTACTGCCAATATTATCTTTGTTTGTATAAATATTTTGATATAGCATTTTATTGTTGTAACCATTGGGGTGATTATTCGGATTCGTTTGAAATTGTTGCAATTGGCCCCAAGTATTTCCAAAAATATTATTGCCAACATTCATCAATTGATGTTGTTGCTGCTGTTGATTTTGATTCACTACATTTATACCGGTAATTCCCGTAGCCGTTTGAACAAAAGCCGGAATAACTTGAGCTGGAATAAATGTTTTTATTTTCGGATAAACATCTGCTTGTAATTGTGGTCTCAATAACGCCGGATTGTTTTGACTGCTTGTAAACATATTATTATTAGCATTATTCATTGTTGTTGGTACATAATAATTATTATTATTTGCTTGAACATTTGATGATTGTGTGCCCTGGCCCACGGAGAAACTGGCTGACGCTAAAAACTGACCATTGGATCCGGTGAAAGTGTTTTGCTTTGATTGCTTGTCTGTGACACTTGATGTTGGTGCATTTCCATTGCTATCATTATTTTTATTATTATTATTACCGTTGTTATTGTTGTGATTATTGTGATATGAAATTGGTTGATTATTTTGACCATTCAGTCCATGTGGATTGACAAGGATATTATAATTTGTTGATGCCTGTCCAGGGGTTTGAATTATTGAATGTAATGTTGATGAAGGATAAAATAATTGTGGTACAGCAGTTACGTGTTGGGTATTTGATTTTGATGATGGTGTACTGTGGAGTATTGGTGATGTTGTGCTTGGATAATAAGTTTTTAAATTCGGTGTGTATTTATTGTGAATTGGTTGAGGAAGTAAAACTGCTTGAACGGTATTTTGATATGAATTTTGGCCGACAATAACATCAGGCACTGCTGTTGAATATCCATAACCAATTCCATTGTCAATATTTTGTCCAGTTTTTATTGGACTCTGAGATGGTATATTTGACATTAATATTGGTGATGTGCTACTGACAAGTGGGGCAGCAGTGCTAACTACTCCGCCAGCGACGAAATTTGGGATTCCTGCATTAGTAAAATCAAAACCTTGACTGCTGCCGATTGCTGAGGAATGATCGAAATTAGTCAGAGGTACTAAATTTAAATTAATTGGTACAAGAAGATTTGGTTTGTCAATTTGGCTAAGTTCATAGCCATTTGATTGAGAGAATTCGATATTTGGTGCAATTTGATTCCAAGAATTTGAATTTTCTTCACTACTTTGTTGCTTATCATCATTATTGTTAGGTTTTCGTAATCGGGGTTTATCAGGTCTCTTCTCAGAACTATCACTGTCTTCTTGACTTTCATTTGAATCACTCCAATAACTTGGTTTTGCTCTAGTTCGTTGAGACTTTGAGCGCGTTAGCGAATTAATTTTTTTTAATTCGTCTGATTCATTTGACGATGTGCCTCGATGTTCCTTAGGAAGCTTTTTTGAGCTATCAGAGTAACTGGGTTTTCTACGGCTTTTATGAAGTCGTCTTGGACGTTCTGTTATTTCGTAGTATTCATTATTTTCTTCTGAATACTCATCGTCTTTGTCATAACGATCCTCTGGCGGGTCTTGTAAATTATGATAAGGCTCAACGGTAGACATGATCGTTCTCGGAGTCGATTGTTGATTGCCGTAATGTAAATTAATTTGATAGTCACCAGGCTCAACTACAACAAGTGGTTTCGATTGTCGTTGTTTTGCTAATAACGTTAATTTATTTTGATTTTTTTTTGCTATATCAACATTTTCATAATTGTTTAATGGTATATTTGTTGTTCTTTGTTGCGTTACGCTCTCGCCAAAAATGTCATAGTTAGACGCACCGAACTGATGATAATTGTTATGTACTTTCTCTCGTTCATAAGCAGTTTTCTTTTGCGTGTCTCGGTTATTTTCTTGAGTGTAGTGTACCGAATATGGATTACTATTACTTCGTTGTTGATTGATGTCGTAATTTAAATAATTCTCAATTTGTTTTATGCGCTCGCCAGTTCGATGGAATGGAACATTATGAGCTGACTCCATGCTTGGTTGAGCATTGTTATGCATATTATTTTTTAGATTTTCATAAAATTCATGATAATTAGCAACTGCTGGTGTTTGATCTTTAACTTTAAGAATTTCAAATTCTTTTTGACCATCCTGAGTGTCAAATGACCGGCGATTTATCATTGAACTAGGTTGATTTAGGAACATTCGTACGTCACTTGAATATAAATCATTTTCTAAATTTATGTGTTGCTTTTCGACTGGTGTTGAAGCTTTTGTTTGATATTTTGGAATAGTTGTTATTATTTTATGAGATTGGGTGGTATTTTCATAATGACTATGGAATATATTTTCGTTTGGCTCTGTTGAAGAGGACAACGAGCTTGTATCCGTTTTTGTATCCACATTTTCTATCAATGACTTGGCAATGTTTTCGGTCGTAGTTGCCACTTGGTCAGTGGCATAGTTCTCAGGTGTGCCCTTTGTCAGCGGCCAGTAAAGCAACAATAGAATTATCTGTAAATATAAAATTTTATTTTTTCCCATTGAATTGTTAGAATAGAAATGAAAATATTCAAATGTTTAGAATAAAATGACCTAGAATAAAAAATTA
>JAQQBR010001833.1:4425448-4441581 GCA_030347285.1 Microctonus hyperodae | reverse complement strand
AGAAAACAATTTACTTACATAATTAAATAACATTTTCGCCACCGCAACACTGGCCGATGACTTTTAATTATTTATTATAATTTGCAGGATTGAAGTTTATTAATTATTTCTTTTTGTTGATTTAATCTTTACACTAATTTGAATATGCACATGATTAAAAAAAATTCTTAAAAACAGTATATAAAAAATATGAACTTGGAAAACGAAATAACTTAAACGATCCTACGTGGATCAACTCAACTCAAGAACTGAGGCACATAGTAGATACGCGATTTTCTTTATACACTCTGGTAACCAAGTGAAAAATATCGTTCTAAATATTATCCTTAAAGCCCACCAACTACAAGATACTTTCATTCGCGACACGCGACTACATGCTGGAAAAGTCTTGTCTACTTTAACGTATGATGTTGATATTTACTACATACCTACCTATTATGGAAATCATCAACCATAAATCCCTTCTATGCTCATGAAAGAAGATATTTGATATTATTGCTGTACCAATAGATTTCACTTTGCCAACAAATAAATATACATTAATATACTTTGAAAAAAATAAATAAATAAAGAAATCAATACAGGAAACAAAAATAAAAATTAATGATTTATCGAGATAATTTCTATATAAATGAGAAGAAAAAGGAAATGAAAATTCTTCAGTAATTTAATGAGAAAATAATATCCGTTTTATTTTATTCAAGTTTGTATGTATATTTTTTTTTATTGTGGTTAAAATTGATTTTCAATTCATTATCGGTGGTAAAATATGCAATTGATGGTCATTACTTTCGCAATGGTGAATCTATTCGCTCTGAAACACACACATTACCACTCCTATATGCTCGCTTCTCGCCCAGCCAAAGGCGATAAATAACGTGGTACGAAACATGAGATGGAAGTACGAAGTGTGAGAAAAAGTGGGAGCAACAGCGCTATAATTCAATATGTATTGTTGCTAATTGGTACAAGCACCTGCAAAATATGATGATAACATCAAGACTCACCTTGGTGGAAACATAAAACTAATTTCATTTGTATAATTTATTGTCGGTATTTAAGATCTTAAACTTGAATAAAATTTATTTACTTTTCAATTACACCATTTTTATTATATTAAAAACATTGCATTTGTATATTAATTCTTGTAATTGTTGATTGGATTATATGAATGTAATTTGAATGGCATGTTGTAAATAGAATTTTTTTATCGCTATTTAATAATGAAATATTAATATTAAATTTAATGGATGAAAAAGTGATAACTGTATAGACATTTTGAGCTTCATAAATAAAGAAAAAGTTTCATTTATGATTATGGGTATTTTGTTTTTCTTTATATTTTTTTACACATCGGTGAATACAGTGAAAGGATTGGAAGTATGATAAATAAATAAAAGAATAATACCATATGTAGTGACAATGTTTATTGAAAATATAAAAACATTAATTAATCAGTATGATGAATAAAAAAGATAACGAATTTAAAAGAAAAAAAAAATTAACAACTATAACAAAAAATAATTATAAGGTACCTTATCGAAGTGTTAACATTTGGTCACATATTAATCATGTGAATATTGCACAATCCCATATTAAACATGTACTTCGTAGTACACTTTATGTTTATTAAAAATTGAAATCACATATCGTCACTTTACATTTTTTTTTTTCGATTTTCTAATCATTAAACCAACGGCATCTATCAAAACAAATAATTTATCACAAATTTTAAAATTGTACCAAATTATCGTTAATTTCAATGCCAATTCACTGGAACAAATTTAACTTTGTCTTGACTCGTGATAATTTTGAATATGTGGACCATTAATAATCTCCACGTTTTTAATTTTTTGAATTTTTTTTGTTTTAACATCATTTTTCGAACGTAAATTATCATTTGCATTTCGTTTACCATCCGACACATCATAGCTTGATTTAGGTACATAACGCGTGTCATCATAATTGAGGGGATGTTCAGCTAAAGTGAGTTGCGATGATGGTTTTATCGGATCAACGTTTGTATTTCCTGAGTAACGTCTTAATGCCTGGGTAAATTGGCTCAAGTCATTCAATAAATTATAATTGTCAATTGGGGCAGATACTTTACGATCATCATAATCAAAATTTTGTGTTGACACTTGATTGCCGGCATACTTACTGATATATTGTTGAAGTAATGATTTTAAATTAATATTTGATGACGGTTGTGGTTCGATTGGTCGTGCGCCATCAACTCGAAGAATAATTACTGGCACTAAAGAATCACCAGCTTGAATGAATGTCGGTTTAACTTTTAATATCGATGATGGATCTCTGATATACTGAGAAATTGATGGATTATAATTAAATATATTCTCATAATCATTTTTAGTCAATGCTGCTGCATTAGCACTTGGCTGCTGTTGTTGTTGCTGACGTAGCTGTTGCGGATATTGATCATTTTTCGGATTACTAAATACTTTAGTTAAATATTTTTGAACCTGTGTCGAATATTTTGCAATAGTCTCCGGCGTAACTTGTCCACCTCCACCAGCGGTATTTGGTGACGAGGTAGTAATTGAAAATGGTCTCGATGGAGGAGTATAAGTGTATTCAGGATTGTCAGTATCAACAGATAATTTTAAACTTCCTCTCACTGGTGTTTGATCATTTCTAACAGGAGTTTTAACTGCATTACCACGCTGTCTCAATCCGTAATTGTCTTGATATGAAAAATCAAATGTATGAGCTTGAGAATTGCCATTTGGACGCGGTTGAAAATCAGATTCTTGATCAGTGGGAAATTGCGCTGGACGTTGTGAATGTACATTGCTGATTGGTTCCATTGGATGGCGTGCACTTTGATGAGCACTTGATGCACTATGATAAGCAGGATTGTTATTACGAAATTTACTTAAGCCTGAATTAATAAATGGTGGACTTTGATTTGTTAATACAGATTGAAATGTTGGATTTTTATTTATTCCTTTGTGAGTTTGTGAATTTGAATATTCAGAATAAGAATTAATAAATGATGTCGGTGGATTTCCAGCAATTCTACCATCGGGATATTTCCAAATAATTTTATTTTCATATTTAATACCATTTTCAATAGTAAATCGAGGCAAATTAAATATCGTTGGGTCATCAGACAATATTCCTCTTTGTGTTGTTGGATTTTCTACGGAAAAACCAGCATCAGGTGGTGCCAAACCAACTACATTATATTTTGAATTATATCCAGGTGTTGATGTATAAGTATTATAACGATTAGTAAATGGTTTTGGCGTTGAAAAACCCATATTGTGATTGTTATAATCTGGCTGCGAAGTCGTGCTTAAATATTGATATGAAAATGTGTTTGGTGGTGCTTTTCGTAATTTTGTACGTTGTCCAAAGATTTGTTGACTCGATGGAAAAGTAGCTGACCACGGTTGTGCAATTGGTTGATCAACTTGTTCTATTAAATCCGGTTGATAAGTGCTTGATATAACAGTGGGTCGTTCCGTGTTTGACTTAAATGGCTCGATGATAGTTTTTGGTTCAAATGGACTTATAGACTCTTCAATGCTTACTGTTGTGCCGGTTTTACCACCTGGGAAATAATAATTGAATTTTCCACTGAGCAAGTTATTTTTAAGGTAACCATAACCGAGTTCGTTATTTATTGTTCGTTTGGATTTTTCATCTGATGTTGAATTATTTTCTGAATCATCGGCAAAATCCAGAAGTATTATTGGCGGTAATACTGGGGATACTTCAGAATTATTATTATCTTCATCATTATTTATTCTGTGATTTGAAAAATTTTGTGAAGTATCATCGTCGTCGCTGTCATCAATTGGTTCTTTCACTAACGGTTTCAAGGTCGTTGTGTCAGCGGTTGATTGAGAATCATCACATGTTGCAAGAGCCACACAGGTCAACGCAATCTGGAGAATAAATTATTAAATATAATTATAGAATAGCTGGAGGATTTAATATTTGTTCATGTCGTGACTTTGAATTAATTAATTTTAAAGAAATAAAAAATTGTAGACAGTTTTTAATTGAAAGAAAAATAAAGAAATTCAGAATTACAACGAAATGTATAATTGAACTTTTGATAGGATTTGAAAAATACTTATTGAATATATTTAAATTAAAAATAATTTTAAGGGTTTTACTTTGAACAAAAAAAAAATATTTGAAGCTACTAAATTTTTTATATTGAAGGAAATATTTTTTTCAAACAATTAATATTATTTTATGTAATTTTTTTTTTTTGGATGATGCATAAATCAATTTTTCAAAAGCAATAATAGTCTTGTATGACCCAAATGCATTTTATTTATCAACGGCATCTGCTTGGAGAATTTATAATTGAGGTTACACATAAATTATATGATGTCTATACAACTGTATTCCTATCGCGGACATTTAATAAGGCATATGGGGTCATGGAAAATCAAGGTAACCTCAATAGTAATGATAAAGTAGAAGAAAATGGGGAAGATAAATGAATGAAAATAAAAATACTAAAGGAAAATAATTTATTTCAACTCGGGATATCCCGTGTGGTTTTTAGAGATCATCGGACTCTCTATATGTAATGTAGGGAATTTGTATCGAGATCGTTACTTTCACCCAGCTGGTCTTCCTATATTTCAAAGTGCCCCTTTCTTTCTCTTTTTTACATTTTTATTCCTCTTTTTCCTGTATTTTTTTTTTTATTTATTTATTTATCTTTTTTTTCCTACAGTCAATCCGGTCTTGGCCGATTTATAAAAAGAAAAATAACTATCAGTACATTGAATGAATTATAATAAATATAAACTTGAGTTTGTCTAAAAATATTTTTTATCGCTTTCTTCAACTGACAATTTGATTCAGAACAAAAATAAATTTTTTTTTTTCATATAAATCATACAAGCTATTTACTTGTCATACTTTCTCCACAATTCTATTTATATATTTGGCAATAGAATGATGATGTTAGTATTTTCAAATTTTATTTTGTAATTTTTAATTGAGACATAAAAATTCTTCTCGCAATTTAACTGCACTTTGCACCTCGTTAGTTACTTTTTACTTCTATACTCTTTTATTTTTTGTTCTTACTTATTTTATTCGTTCTCTCCATAAATTTAATTGTACAGCAAATGCCCTAAACAAGAAAAAAAAAACAATAACATTCGCACCTAATTCATCGTAAGAAGAATGCATTTTTCTTTGACTTTCACTGACTCGTTATAAGATCACAACTCATCTGCCACCTTCTTTACACGTCGTACTATGCGGAACGGTGCAATCTTGCGTGCCATGAAAAATCGGAAACACTTTCTCCATAATTACGTTTACCAATTCTAGGAAGTGAATCGTCGTTGAAATATCAAAAAAGAAAAATATACAATAATATATTAATATAAATAAAATTTCGCTCTTCAAAATTAATGTACCATAATTTTATCAGTCCTATCATCTATATTTAAATCGCCTTCACTTTCCTCACACTATTAATTTAATAATTAACTCTATAATACACCACGCATAATTATCTATTTAATTTTCTTTTCGTTTTCATTATTTCACGATGATACAAAATATTATTCAACATTATGTATCGCAAACTTATTTAAAAATTTCAGAATAGATCACACAATAATATTATTCAAACTACAAATTAAATTAATTAATAAATGGATACTTACGTATATCCATATGATTTTCATCACGATAAACATAAGTAGAATTTCACTGGTTCGATGAGCAGTCGCGTGCGTTTGGCACTGATGAAGTCGAGGCCACAGCATCCCACCTTATATGCCCTCGCTCAACGGCACGAGTAGGACACCACACATTATAGGTTTCTCTTTAGTTAAACACTACACATGCCATCCGCACACATGACAAACTGGCAAGACGCATCTGCCAATGGCGTTGTTACTTCTTGCATATACATCCAAGCCACGTGGTGAACTTGTCAATTAATTATCATTCAATATCACGACCCAATTTTATTTTATAAATATTTTTTTTCCAATCCTGTATTGCATATACTCATCCTCATATTTTATTTTATTACATATGTAAATATAATTTGAATATAAGACCACTACTGGTCACGTCAATGTTGAAAAAAAAAAAGAAAAAAAAGTGACATCACATATAAGAGAAAAATATTAATAATTTATTTGCGGCTTGCGTGACTTTGAGTACTTATGATAATTTTAAAAGCTTATGAAGTGTTTAGAAAACAATTTATTGGTTAATTATGTGTCAGAGAAATGTTTTATTGAATAAAGACAATTTAAATTGCTTTATTAATTAGTACAAAAAAATTTTTATTTTACATTTAATTTTAGTTACTTATAAACAAATTTATTCTAGTTATACTGATAGTTGTTTTGTAAAGATAAATATATTTTTATTTTTTGTGGTATATTTTTATTTTAATTTTTATGATTGCAATACCACTTATGACGATTTGATGCTGTACGGTATATAATAATTTGATTCAAATGTGACAAATATTACGTGTACGCTGTAAGCTATTGTATAGACATCGTAAAATCTGTCGTAACACTTCTAGCGCGTCATGGCTATAGAAATCAACGTTGGAATAATCCACGCAACATCATCTTGCGTTTCTTAAGTTAATGAGATTGTGTATGAGTGTATGAATGTGTATATTTGCCATCGAAAAAATTCAACACAGACATGTGTCTATGGTACTTCAAATAAGCGACTAGATAAAATGTTTTGACTTTGTATTGATCGAGTATAATATAGTCAAAAGCATTATTTTTTTTTCTTATCACTTTAAATTCATCACACTTAATTGAAAAAATTTTCTTTTTCATAATTTTTTTTTTACTTCTCATAATGTACTTTGTAATAAATAAAATTACTCAGCTTTACGTTTTTTATACGAGTGTACGAAATTTATTTTCGACGGTAGAAATCCACTCTCTAGTTTAATTGGATGTTCCCTGTACCTAAAAAATAAAAATTTACATAATTTTTCATTGAGTATAAAAATAAATTAATGTATAAAGTTCATTCAATTGCACCTGTGTGGTGAAATAATTAAAAAAAATTTAATATTTAATTTGAAAGAAAAAAACAACTACAAAATAAATTAATACATTACCTTTCAGCATCTTTAGCAGCAATAATATGACTTGGTATGTAAGAGTCAAGCAGTGATTTTGGTTGCGACGAATGAGTGATATAATGCTGTTGAATATATTGTAATTTATCATTATTTCCGGAAATTGAATATTGATTAGATTTAAATCTGTGCGGCGACAATTGAGGTGGAGTAAAATCTACATTTATCGCATCTGGACTCTGTAAATTGATGAAAGAAAGTAAAAAAATAATCTAGATAAAATTAAATAGAATATTAATTAAAATATCTTCGGAATAATATGAATTAATTCACATAAATATCAACACGAAATTTATTAATTTATTAATTTCTTTTCTTCAATTAAATAATTTAATAATTCATTTACCTTCTCGTAATTTTGATGCGAATTCTTCGGCGTATCAACGACATAGTGATATCTCTCTGGTTGATTATAGTGAGTATATTCTTCAGAGTGAGCTTGTTGTTGTGGCACGTACACAGGTTGTGCATTGTTGTTCATTTGAGTGTAAAGAGAGTTCGGATAAATCAATTGTTGAAGATATTGCGTTTGCGGTTGAGCGATTACTGCTTGAGTATATAACAACTCTTTAGGTTGAGTATATGCTTGACTCGATTGAGAATAAAGTCGGCCGACACCCTTCTACAATAAAGAAAGTAAGAAAAAAAATAAGGAAAAAAAAATGCAACAATTGTTCTGTGAGAAAATAAAATTATAGTTTCATTATTATAATCATTTTTTTTTTTTGTAGTAGTAATAATTTTTTAAGGGAATAAATAAAATTTTTACCTTCGATGGTAATATGGCCTGGGTATGAAGAGGATATTTCGTTGCATATGTGATGTATTGAGGTTGGATTTGATAGGATAATTTAGGTGAAGTGTAAACCGGAGCCGAATTAATATTGTGCTCTGGTCTATAAACCGGAATTGGTATTTGTTGAGCTGCTTGACTCGCCAATTGATGCAAATATGCTTCATTTTTCATTGACGATCCTTGATTTGATGCTAAATAAGGATACAACGCCAACAATTGACTCATTGGAATGTAAATAGTATCTGAAAAATTATTTAAATATCATTAAAATTATTTTACTAAACCAAATGAATTTATAAAATTTTTATTAATCAATATTAAACATACTTTTTGGTAAATATTTATCTGTTACTGATTTTTGTTGAATTGATTGATATTGATTACCAACAGATACTTCTGGCTCGTAATAAAGTTGTTGTTGATGATGATGATAAGTTGGTTGGCTTTTAGGCATCACTTCAATTTGTTGTGGCTCTTGATGATAATCAACATCATGTGATAAATCTTGTTGTTGATAAACATCATCCTATTAATAATTTTAAATATTATTTATACATTCATAATATGAGAATTTTTATTTATTTATATTTACATTGTAATTATTGTGCGATGGTGACGATGGTGGTGGTGCAGTTGTAAAAGCTCCTAATCCGCCACCACGTTCGTAATTATTATCACTTGATTGATGATAATCATCACGTTCATCATCCGAATGCACTGCGTACATGGATTGTTGACGTTGTTGTTTTTGTCCCGATGTAGATTTACTCTCTACACGAAGATTATCACGTTCGATATCCTCTAATTTAATTTTTTTCTCTGATAAAGCTGTGGCAAATAGCAGCGATAATATCAAATAAATTTTCTGCAATCAAACACGAGGAAATAAATGAATATAAAAATTATTAATTAATTGATTAATCATAACCCAAAGGGTTATTTAATTAATTGTATGTAAATTATCAAGAATAATATTTTTAGAAAATTTTTTTATAGAGATTAAAATAAATAAATTATTCAAGTGTGTTAAATTAGATTTAATAATTTAAAGATGGACAATTAAATATTTGAATAAAAATATAATCAAGTGCACTTTCACTGTCTATCAACTTCTGGGTCATATATCCGGCATGGACCACTGTTGTATAGACTCACAATAGCATGTGTAGAATACGTTCTCTTAGTTTAACTTTACAACCACTCCCCATTATAATCAAACAAGTGTATCATCCAAACATTCACAAATCCACGTAGATATCTACACATACACAAAGTAAAAGTCCATTATTTTAAATGTAGTATAATTGAATTCTGATGCTCAAGGAAGTGCTAACTGTGCGTGGCAATAAATCTCGGCCAAGAAAAATTGTATAATAAATTTATTCATCACATATTTAGTAATCTTAAACCTATCGTGAATTAAATAAAATTTCAAATGAATTAATTTAATAAATATAATAAAAATAAAATTTTTTCTTTCAATATTTATACAATAAATGTAATATTTTAATTGTGATGAAATTAAAGTGGAAAAATGTATTCAATAAATTTTTTAATTTATTCGTCATAATATAAATTTCATATTATAATTTTAATTATTATTTTTAATGTTGAATTTAAATTTTAATTGTTCCATTTAATTATTGTCTCATCTTACCATTTTGATATTAATATAATATGCAAATTATAAATTTAAAAAATAATTTTTTTTTTCGGATACACAACACAAAAGAGGTTCTAGCTCAACTACAAAACTAAACGCAGGTGGGTTCGGTTATAAAGGCCGTGTCCCTACTCCATTTTATTCATCTGTATATGTAGTTAAAACGAGACGCTACACTTCACTTTAGCTATTATGGGTGAACGTAATAATTTCATCCTGTTGATCCAGTACACTGGGGAAAATTAGCTAGCCATTCGCATACAAACACAAGATAAATGCTTTTGCTAGAAATTTTTACACCAATGGAACTTTATATATTGTAATGGAAGTGTCCTAGTCTTATAGATAAATATATATACAGATGCAAGGCCGCTTTCTTTATATCAAGAACAATCAAACAATGAAAGATGTGACACGCCCCGAAGTGAAGAATTCACCATGAAGTTAAAGTTGAAAGTTTTTAAATTGATTGGATTATTATGGTCAATAATAATATCCATTAATTATTATGTTGTATATTAAGATACATAATTATTTTTGATGTATCAGTCGTGATTTTGATTGATTAAGGTTGGATGACTTTTACCAAGCAATCGATATAATAATTCATTAATCGATTTTATACTTGTGTATGATTTAATTTTATTTCCATTTTATTCACTATTTTTTTTTTTATCAATACGGAAATAATTTGAATTATTCTTTATATATGTATGTATATTTTTTTTTTATTAATGTTACATTTTATGTAAATGGATTCGTGGGAATGTGCTTTTCATTTGCATAGACGAATTGCATTTAGCATATATTTTTCTATGTATCTGCGCACTGTATTCAATGAGTAAATGATGATAATTATTATAGCTACTTTCGATCACCAATTGCCCTTTACTCATATTTAATTATAGAAATGAAAATTATCTTTAACACACAGCGTTTATATTGCATGTTAAACTGATAAATAAACGAAAATATATATGTATAAATAACGATGTTTATTTATTTGAATATACTTCCTAGGTATTGTTTGAAATAATGGGGAAAGAATTTTATGAATCATAAAATTGCGAAGTAATTTTTTTTTTTTTTTTTTTATATCAAATGATGGTCAGGTGAAGGTAAGGACAATGATTTAATGGCGTTTAGTTCACTTTTCCGGAATGAATTATAGACTAATGGTCGTTTTCGAGTGCACTCGTAACGCATCAACGCCAATTAAGGACTTTCTCAGTCTTTAAATGTTCAGGAATAAATATTTTATTTCACTTTATTTTTACCTCTTATTTCAATTTGATTTACGGAAGTATAACATCATCAGATAAGGCATGTGTAATCTATAGGGGATTAGCAATTATCGATAAAAAAAAAAATTGAATTCACTCCAATTTATATTTCATATTTTTATTTATCATTTTTTTTTTTGTTGTAAAATATTTTAAAATCGCTTTTTAGCCTTTCTAAATTACCTCTCGCTCTCGAACCTGTCAATCTTCCCAACTCTAGATTAAAAAAAAAAAATCTTACCAAAGATACACACTTATATATCTATGTATACATTTTTTTAGCTTTAGCTTTAATTATAGATCATTCAAATACATTCGGTAGGTATATGTATTTTATTTTTTTTAATTTGCTACTTTTTTTGTAAACTACAACAGGACTAACACAGATATTAAAAGAAAGCGAAAATAAAATTACGATATGTGGCTTTCTTTTGTGTGTTAACAACGAAAACTGGTCTGGTTTTTTGACAGAACACTATACCAATTTTGGGTCATGCACCGCACATTTATAAAATATATACCACTTGGATATAAAGATCGTTATAAAGTATAGAACGCACGTGAAAGTAAGCTGCGTCGTTGGGTCCATCCAATTTTATTTCTGTCTACTACCGCATACTTGAGGTGAACGTTTCAGAAAATAAAGTGGAACATTGCGTCGGACTACCCGGATAATTCTTTTGCTTCTCCCATCCTAAAGTAATATGTATACATAAATGCATAAACATTTGTATATCTATATAGATCCCTTATACACATATGTAGGTATGTATAAATATACTAGACTACTATCTAAGAAATACGGTGATATTTTTCAATTACAAATCGTGTGGTATGCCAACGTAGAAAGTGCCATGGTATGTGGGAAATTTTATATTTTTCCAACAATAAAGACATCAAATATATAATTCTTTTTTATCAAGAAATATTTTATTGTAAGAAATAACAAAAATGTCATGGATTTTAATAGACTAAAACAATGTTAAACCTTTGGTCGTATTACAAATCCAACAGATCGAGTCGCTGCATTCAAAGCACATTAAATGATAAAAAATAAAATAAGAAAGAAATATAAAATTGAAGAAAAAAAAAAAAATAAACTGGATGAATAAATTTTAATATACACTGGCTTTTTATGGCTCATAAAATTATAAATTCATTCACTCGTATTATCGTGATTAATTAACAAAATACACATCTAATAACATTAACGAATATAAAAAAAAAATAATTGGAATTATAATAAAAATAAAATACCTATATTTAACTGTTTCTCTTAGATGCATAATTCACATCGTCCAATGTAATTTTGTAATTATCTAATTGTATCTGTTGATTACTTGACGCTGGCTGATATCCAGAATACTGATAGGAATAAGATTGGTCAGGCTGAGTCTGTTGAATGTCCTCCGTTGAATAATTCTGTTCATTCTTCTTGTAATCAACTAACATTGACGAGGTCTGCAGTCCATTGTAAACTTGTCCATTCTGCGTCGTATAACCATTGTACTCCGGTAATTGTGACTGATGATGCTTATAAACTTTTGTTGGAGGAATATAAAGACCATGTGAACCTTCAACAGTAACAGTGGTTACAGGTTTTTGATTTCTAATAGGAATCACTGAAGAATCCTGATAACTATCCAGAGCTTTTGCAATGTGTCTAGGTGAAATATTAAAAGGCCCCGAATTCATTACGTAAGCTAAACCAGTTTTTGCAATAACTGGCGATTGTAATTGTAAATTATTTTTCTCCGGCAAATTTGAATTCACCTGTGCAATATCATATTGCCCTTGAGCGACATTAGTAATTGCCGATTGTCCAAATCCATTTTCCACCGCTTGATTTATCAATTGTTGCGGATTCAGTTGCGGATATTTATAACCCGAAGCTACAGCAAAATTAGCCGCTCTAAATTGTTGACCGTCGTAAGGAATAATTCGAATCATTGTTCTCGGTAATTGTGCGCTCCTTAAATGCACATCCGAAATATCATTCTCTTGATTAATATGACTTGGTAGTCTATATGTGCTGGCTGATGTTTCGAGTTCCTTAGAATTCGTTAGATAATTTGTGCCGTCAATAAATTGAGCGTCTTTGGTATTTAATTCGTTTTTCGGAATATCCTGAAATTTTCCAAAGAATTTTCCATCGTACTCATGATTAATTTGCGATGATTCAACGCCCGATGAATAAGCTTGAAGTAAATTCGGATGATACTGTTGTTGATAGTAGTAATTATTATTAGGTAATCTAGGATTGACGGAATGTGATTGTGCTACAAGCGCCACGGGATAACCGTTATAAATGGTGTACAAATAAGGATTGGTGTTATAGTATTGTGATGGAATACTTGATCCGGGTGTGTAGGCCGTCGATTGTGCATACGGTTGATTAGACGAGATGTAGGATGGTTGATAAATGCTTTGTGTAGGCGTTGATGAATGACTATCTCTGTGATAATTTCCGTTATACTTTGTCGTATAAGAATCCTTTGCGTCCGGTCTCGGTGCGTAAAGCTCGGAATTAATGCGCCCGTATGAATGGTCTTTTTCTACTCCACGTTTCATTAATTTCGGATTGTATGGATAGACTGGAAATATCGGTAAAAATGGCGTGTCATTAGGATCAGTTGGTAGACGATAACGATGAGCAAATATTGCCAGTGGCAATAAAAAAATAATAATCTGAAACAAAAAAATAATTATTATAATTTAATTTAATCTCTATTTATTATGATGGTATTATATTTTTTTTCTTCTCTTTTTTTTTTTGTTATTTATTTTATCTACCAGTAATTTCATTCTGTTAATACTGGCGATCGTTGATGTTTTTTTTTAAGGTTTATAAAATGATTTTTTATTTCATCGAATTAATAATAATTGATTCCAATAATTGTTTTTAATTTATTGCTCAACGACCATGCGTTTCAGCAGCTCAACGACTAATGATGTATCAGTTAACATTGAATTTCTCTTTTATACCCTTGGTAATGAAAAATCGACATAAACTAGTTTGACTTTTCACTTTAGTCTTTTATACATATACAAGTGTATTAATTCGTCGTGGATGGTGATGAAGTTGGAGAATACATACCGGCTTGACCAGTGAAAATCGAATGCCAACTTGTTTGTACCTGCCATGTACTTTAATGTGATCTTCTGATACACTCTGGACCAATAGTGTGCAACGCATTCGTAACGATGCAATGCGGCGCTTGCGTTGTGAAGGAGAATCGCAACATTGTACATTTATATGTATACAAATAATCAATGTGAAGATACATGTATTTTATATACTTGTTCGTACATGTACATAAATTCGCCTTTCGTATTTTATTTATTATCTCGCCTCTGTTTGGCGTCGAAGCAACTTTTTAAATCTGTCTCTATTGTTTGGTAAAATACCTGCGAGACGATCGAATAAATAACAATATATATTTTTACGTTGGAATTAAAATAATACCGGACGGGACTTTCCGTTTGCGGCACGCGATTCTGCAATTCCATATGATTAGAATCACTTTCCCGATACGGAAGGGAATCGAGTAAATCCTTGAGGTATAAATGATATAAATGATCTCCTGTATTTTATTCATTGTTTTGTGTTGTAACTTCTTTTATTTACAATTTCACTTTACACCAGAGCGTCCCGAGCACGTTCTACCCCGGGTCTTTTTTTTTTTTTGTATTTTTTCTTTTTGAGAAAAGGTCGATCGCATCACTTTCTCTATGGTGGCCATGACCACGCCTCGGTTAGTCATATAAATAAATATACACTGCAGTCAATATCAAGACGCCAGTAGTGAACACTTTTTCCTCGTTGTAGAGCTTTCACACGTGGATTCACATTGGTTTCAATATGTATTTTTTTTTTATTTATTTATTTCGTCTTTGATATTATCATGCTTGCTCACTGATCAATTGGAGCAGTAAGAACTGTGTACACAAGTACATAGGTATAAATTAATATTGCAATTTCTTTATTAATCTAGAATAATATATTTTTTATTTTCCTTTTTGTTTATTTATTTATTTACAAGTAGAATAAATTGATAGAATATTTTTATGATCTCTCTCGATGCTCGGAAAGTCATGTCGACATCGTATATAATTATCAATTATATATATATATGTATGTATATCATGAAGAGTAAAAGTCGTAAACTTGTCTTCATGTCTGTTTTTTTTTTCTTGTTTCGCGTTTGAAGTCTTAATCCCAAACTCGGATGAACGCTGATTAAAGAACCAGTCGGAAAATATAATGGAATTTATTTTCTATACATAAACATGATGCAGAATAGTTAATATGTGAGACTGTGCGTATATACATGTGCGTAAGATATGTTGGAGACTTAGTAAACTAGTCTACTAGCGATAACGGGACACGTTCAACATACATGTGTCAATTTACTCTCATGGTGTGGTGTGGAGACAAAGATATGTCCAATATAAAAGTAGGTCAGGTGCATTGCCAACTATACAACTGCAATTGAGAGAAAGGGAAAATAAGCTTCCAATAATGGGCGTTTGATACATACAAATGTGCGTTTTTAAAAATTTTTTTTTTATTTATTGGAATGTTGAAATGAGGAATTAATAATTGTGGAGGGTATAAAAAATTTTTTTTTGGATATTAATATTAACTATTGACGAGATTTTTGTAGGTAATATTTTGTAATTAATTACTGCCAGTTTTTATTTTATTTGAAATATTAAATTCTTGTGCAATATGAAATGTGTGGCATAATTTTAGAAATTTTTTTTTGTAACTTTTTTTTTTCAATTTAGCGCACTTTATGGATCGTTAAATATTGAATTTATCGAGAGTATAAAATGCGTAATGTGGTTTTTGGTAGTAATTAAAATTTTTTAATGCAGAAAGAAAATACTCATGGACATTTATTTATAGTATGAGATGAATATAAATGTGGATATGTATGTATGTTTATAGCAAATGTATATATAAAAGATTTTATATTTATAAAAGAAGTTTGGAATAAAATAGGGCACTTTCGATCGCGTACTTTCCCGAGCATAATAAACTTTTAGAAAGGAGTTTATCCGCAGCCCATTCAACGTGTCTTCTATGAGCTTTGGAGTAAAAGTAATTTAACTTATTATTTTTTTTTTGTTAGACCCGGTCTTTTTATTTCTTCCCTGAATGCAATCCTTGAACATAATGAAAATTCCATCCTCAGCGTGTTCTTCAACGCTACACTCCTCCATACATTCATGTATATCACTTGTAATTAA
>JAQQBR010001833.1:4407000-4425348 GCA_030347285.1 Microctonus hyperodae | reverse complement strand
GATGAGAATATGCATTAGTGCTCGCTGCTGGACTATTACCGCTAGTGTAACCTGAACTGTGTCCAGTAGAATAATTTGGACTTGGCGCTGAATAGGATACACTGGGACTAGAATAGCTCGATGATGAAGATGAATAGCTGTTGCTTGGATGCGAATAACTTCCGCTGTTTCCACTGTTAGTGTACGAATGACCTTCTGACGAGGCAGGTTGATATGCGGAATAGGAGCCCGAGTTTGTGGAATAAGATGATGCGGAAATTGGCACTTGATAGTGAGAGTTGTCCGATGGATTACTGGCAAGACTAACGTGATAGGACGGTGCGGATTCGTGACTTGCGGTCGTGATTCCGGGGCTTGAGGAGCTGTATGACGATGGGGAACTATGAGAGGATGCTGGAGCAATTACCAAACCACCGGAAAACCCATGAGATGACGATGCGGATGATGGAAGACTGTAACCGTGCGATCCGGATGAACTTAATAAGGATCCGTGACTGCTAGAATAGCCGGATGATGGCGCTGCAGCTGAAATACTGTAACCATGTGATCCCGATGAACCCATTGACAGTCCAGTGCTGCCGGAATAGCTAGAAGATGCGGCAGGAAGACTGTATGCTGATGAACCATGGCTACCCAGGCTTAGAATTGGGATATTTAATCCATGACCACTATTAGAAGTGTATGCAGACAGTCCTTGGACACCTGTGGCATAAATCGGAGCGGCATATCCCTGACCTGATGATCCGCTAAATGTCACTGGGCCATTTTTACCAAGTGACGAGAGGAGTTGAGATGATCCATAAGATAAAGGCTGTAGTGTAAGGGCTGCTTGTCCGCCATTGTGTCCGCCCAAGGATAAAGTGGCGAAATTTAAACCACCACTGTGACCACCTAGTCCTAGACTGTGTCCACTGTATCCTCCAATGGATTCTAGTCCTGATGAGCCAGCGTGTCCGCCTAATGTGTAACCACCAGATGAACCGCCATGCGAATGGCCGGCCATTGGTGCATTGATTGGTGTGAAATATGATGACTGTCCACTGGAATGACTTTGATTTGGGTAATCTGCAGTAGTCCGCTTGTCTTTTGGTGGTGATAATACATTGTTGTATTTACGTAATCTTCGCTCGACTCTTGTCTCACGACCGGAGACAACAACGAGAAATACTGCTATGAGTCCAATTAAGACCTAGTGTGATGAAGAACAAAAAAAAAAAAGATTTTTTTTTTTTTATATATATAATTGAAATAGCATAATTTATTAATCATAGTGACGCCAGTGGTCAGGTTGATGACGATAACTTACGAACGAACGCATTGTGTTTATGTGTTTGATCAATGTAATGATGAACCACTGTGAGATTATATAGACTTTGGTGACACTCGGTTGATCGCGATGACAAACTGGTGGTTAAGTGAAATGTGTGTGATATCTGATGCTATTGCCTTCCAAGGGGACAGCATTTATATGCGATGCCCCCTCTTTATTTACGGGAGAAATGAGAGGTCTAGGTGAAGGTAAATCTATATACACTTAAATACGTTCACTGGCGTAATTCAATACCCCGACCCGTCACACTGTCCATGTGCAGCTGTCCAATAATAAATGCCGTGATGTAGCCGGTTTTAGTCCTTAGAATTATCAGAATTATTGTAATAAAAAGGCATTGTTTATAACATGACAACAGGATATATTTTTTTGCGATATTCAAGGAAGTAAATAGGAGTGTAAAATATTAGAGGTATAGGTAGTTGAGTTATTGAATGAAAAAAAAATATATTAATTCAACGATAAAATGTAAACACAATAGATTGAATGGAAGAGGCGTTGGATGTTTGAATTTTTATGGATTTCCGCGTTTATCATATCGATAAAGAATTGTATTAATCATACGATTGTTTCAACAGTGCGTGACTTGAAGAATTTTGTATGTCTTAATTCATATTCCGTCAATGGATAAATTAAGAACATCCGGCTAGGAAAAAAATTTAAAATTGATCCATTAGAGAAATTTTCACATTGAATATGAAAGTCGTTAATTGTTCTTCATTTATTCTAACACATGTTTTTTTTTTGTCTCTTCAAAATTATTTTTCCGGTATTAATTCACCGGCACAATTGATGAAACGAATAATAATTTTTTATCTTCAGTTTCATTTTTCTTATCAGTTCAATCTACAAATGAATAATATACGGAAGTAATGTTTGATAAATAGAAACATACACAACAACGCCTCAGTGATTTCCTTCATTTCATCTTACTGTCTTAATTTTAGATTGCATTAATACACAGGTATACGAAAAATGTATATAATGTTATACCTTTCACTCTCACTCGCCGGGATTCGTCATGGTTTTTTATTGTTTAACTTAGAGATAAAAGATGGAGAGAATGAAAAAAAAAACATACAAAACTGATCAGGTCGTTGTTCTGTTAATAACACAAACATATACATCTATATAACAGCTTAACTGTAATTCAACTTAATCAAAGTAAATAAATGAGGGAGCGGCATGTTTTGCGATTTTCTTTTCTCTCTCGGCGAAGATTTCTCATACATGAACCATAACAAAACCGAAAAAAAAAATTCAATTAATTAAATATATATAAATAAAATAATAATAAAAATAAAAGAATATAGCAATTGGAAGAAATCACGAGGTTGGCCTAGCAGTAAAAGTTTATATAGTTGTGGTAAAATGAAAAGAAAAAGGGGTATTTGGGTCAGTGGCGGAAAGTGAATGGTCTCTCTGATAAATGTTGATGTGTGGTTGTTGTTTGCATTATAAATGCGCGGCATCATGCCAAAAACGCCTTGACTTTAACCTCAGAAACGTGTATTGTGTCGTTGTACACATCTCTTTCACCAAATATTTAAACGGATGTAACCCGTATGGCCTCGCAATAATTAACGTCAGCGAGATTACCAAATATATAACCTGTTGGAGAAATTATATATATATTTGTTAACAAAAGACAATATCATCTGAATGAATTGCATCCATGGGCATTATGCCGCAATGGAAAAATTGTCTGATTATAACCCATAGTGACACTTGTTTATAATAATCGTGCTTAGAATTTTATTGAATGACTTTCGAGGTCACGAATTAGGCGCTTTGTCCTATGTCATCGTAATTCAACTCCCTCTTTCTCATTCTGTTTCTATACATCACAGAGTGTCAAGTGTTAGTGAACTTTAGTGAGAGTTCCTTCCACTTCATCGTCAACGGAAGTCTAAATATACTCTATTTTCTCATTCGCTCATGACTTTCCAACGTTAAAATAAATACGTATGAACAAATACAAAAATGACAACGTCTATTAAACGATAATCACACCGCCTTCCTACGATGGTTTACAAGTTAATAAATATATTTATCAAGCAATAATCACCATCTATAAATTATTGAATATATATTACTGTTGTTGTTTTTTTTTATTTTTTTTATTTCATTAGAAATTTATTTCTCGTTCTAATAAATAGTTCACACGTATGTACAGTCTCATAAACAAATATCAAGGAGAGTTTTAATAATTCAGAGAATTTAAAAAGATTATAAATTATCATATTACTTGCACGACTGATTAGGTTTCGTTTGTAAATGAGTAGGCGAATATAATTTCGGATAGGTAGATAGTGTCAACGCTGGTTTTTGCAAATGATAAGCAGCGTTTGGATAGTAATACACTGGATATACCGGCTTAACTGGTCTTAAAATTACAGAGGTGACAGGAGTAGGTTGAACGCCGTAAGAAGGATGAGAATTAGTAATTATGGGTTTTTGTAATGGAGTTAAAGTTGGTGCGTTTGGAAACACAGGTTGTATTGGATTTGGAAAAAGTGAATTGACAGGAGAAATTGATAATGGGGTAGATGGTATAGAGGGAAATGATATTGGTTTTAATACGCCGGAAGTTGGAGGAATGGATCCTAAAATTGGTTTATTAACATTAGTAATTCCAATGGGAATTGTAAAGTGAGTGGGTGAATTAGGCGGATTTGTGGCAATGAAAGTGGAATCATAATGTGGTGGTAAACCACTTACAAAGTTTGTGTTACCAATTATCGTTGGTACAAAACTGTCGTATTGAGGAAACGGAAATGTTGCCGCCGGTTGTGTGCTTGGTGTGGAAACTGAAGTTAGTACGTGAGAATTTCCTGCGCTTGATGTGCTTTGTGGTCGATTAACAGAAGCACTGTTGGATACTGCAGATGCAGTTAATGATATTGTTGATGGAGTCTGATGATTAGTGACAGAATGGACTGGAACTCCGTACGATGTAAGAAGAGTGTCGGGTTGAGTTGATGCTGGTTTTATGGCTGCAGTGTTTGCAATATTGAAGGCGTTTTGTTCATCCTGGTTTTGTAATTTATTAAATAGTAATTTTTGTGTGTCGTAGTAGTTGCCATTATTCTGGGCATACCTTATAGTAATGTCTGAATCTGATGAGCTTTGAGATGATAATTTCTGTTGAAGTTGATGAATTAATCGGTCTTTTTCCTCGGCGATAATTTTCTCCAAAGTACGATAAGGTCCAATGATACCAGAAGAATACAACGGCAATTTTTGTTGACTAATTAATGTCTCAGTATTTTGTTGTAATTGAGATTGTTGATTAGTTGTTAGGTCGAAGGTTTGAAATTGACTGTTGGGATTTGGCGATTGATTATTAGTAATGGCGTCAATTTCATCAGATGTTGGTTCATAATTAATATTAGCTGCAGGAGTTTTATAAAGCTGGGAGATTGCATGAGCATTTTGTGTGAGAAATTGAGAAGCGTCAGACAATTGTTGAGAAGATTTAATAAATTCTTGTGATTTTAAATTGTTATTAAAACGCTGGAGTGTCGTTAAATCAACAGATGATTGTTGAAAATTTGAATTTGATGAATGAATTGGTAATTTTTGATTCTTTGGTGGTAAATAATTCGCTGTGTTATGATTAAATGGCTCTGTATTCTGACTTGCTATTGGATTAGATCCAGATGAGGACCCAATTCCTTTAATAGAATCGAGTACATTTAGATACGAATTTTCTTTTGAATTATTATTACCAGAAAATCGAATATTATTGTCATTTGTATGTTGACCATGATATCTATTTTTATATCGTTGATTGTGAGGTCGCGATGTCTGATGATTGTTCAAAAATACGTGTAACGCTGTTTGTTTGGGTGGTCCATATCGATTAAATGGCTTCAATATATTAGTTGGAAATCGTGTAGCATATCTCCCGGGACCAGACGACAAACGTAGCGATTCAAATTTAATCGGGCGATCAGGACGTCGATAAAAATATCCGGGATCTCTTTTTCGTTGAGCATCGTTGTTTTCTTTATCGTTATCAACATCAAACATCGCAGTTGTATCCAATTTTCCAGTATCTAAAGTCTCAAGTTTTTCCTTATTATCATTATCCGCCCACGATAATGGAATCAATGACAGGCATATCACAAACTGTAATTGAAATTTATTTATGTAAAATATAAATTGGTACAAAAAGAAAAAAATTCAATACCTTGATTTTTTATCAGAAATTTTACTTACTAAAATTATTTTCCCCATTGTTAAATTAATGTTACGTATAATCCAGATAAACTTCTCGGTATGTGTAGATATTTTTTTTTTTTCATTCACTTCACTATCTTTAATCGCTGGAAGCACCTGCTTCCCGTGACTATTTTCCTCTACAATAGCCGGGTCAGCATTAACTAAATCCATCACCATAGCAGCACATATATAAGTACTGTTGGGTCGCGACCATCCACGAATTATAATAGACTTTCTTTGTCCGCTTTCATCGGATGTGTTTCTTGAGCAATAGTGTTATAAATATTATTTATCATCCATTGATATAATATACAACACAATAATTGACCTTAGTCTAGCCATTCATAGTCTCTGTCAAGGTTTCTTGTTCCATTTTAGCTAGATAGATTCATTATGATTTAACAGATACGCATGAATAAATAAATATACATGTGAATAAAACGCAACAAAATTTTATATAATTAGAGATGAAAATTATATATTGCGTGTCGTTGAAGTTGTTTGAACGAGCTGGAATAAATATTTAAAATACTTTGCAAATTATATACGAATTAAAATTTATATAATGACGCAAATAAGAATTTATATTCAACCGACTATTTTTATTTTGTTGATATATAAAAATCGTCTTCAAAAAATAGTTTAACTTTAGAATATTCTCAGCACGTGCGGAGTGTCCGAGCACCCTAATAGTGAAAGTATAAAACGATAAAATTTCGGTTTCAAGCAATAAACAGTTCATCTCAATGTAAATATTTCGAATTGTGTAATACTCACTGATCGTCTAGACGTTGGTTATTACGTATATAGCTCAGATGTGTATAAATATCCAGTCAATATTTATACACGAAAATTAATATATACTGTCAATTAAATTGATAATATTGATGTTAGATCAGGATTTAAAAATTTAATACAGAAGATTGAGGAATAGTAAAAAAAAATAATAATGACAATTACATTTTGATTATTTTCTTTTTTCTTTTTATTCTTCAATGAATAATTAAATGCATTTATATGCGAGAGTAGTATGTAGAAAGTAATAGCACATACATTGGGCGTCTACTTATGAGGCAATAACGAACACTTTGGCGTTCGTCCAAGCGCAGATGCGCCAGTTTATCAACGTAACGCCATGAAAAAAATTCTACCCAGCATGATGTCCCTGACGCAATTGAATTTCGTGACAAATAGAGTTAACAGTCATTCTGAAATGAGTTTTGTACGCTCAATAGTAATTCAATACTGACAGTAGCAATTTAAATTATGTGTGTATATAGATGAATATGTAAAAATAAATATAATTATTTTTTTTAATTCAACGTATTAATTGCTGTTATGGAAATTTTGAAAGTTTTGTTCTGAACATAAGAGAGAGATATGGAGCATAAATGGTTGTTGGTGACTAATTAATACTCGCGATGCAATTGGATGTACCGGAATCGTTTTACACACACAGGACACTTTCTACATCCTTTTTGAGAACTCACACAATAACAAATATAAAACTTCATTTATTCACTCGAGTTTTAAATATTCAATTGTTTTGTATTCTTTATTTGTATAGAAAAACGAAATGGAAAATTTTCTTTATGACATTTAGCATTTGTAATTTATTAATTCAACAACGTGTAAATTTATTGGATACACGATCAACAGATAATAATAGTCATTATAAAATTATGTTTATGACAGCGAGAGTTTGTAGTAGATTCATCTTAGACACACCTATCATTGGATATATGTTATTCTTATTAATTTTGTCGCGTAAGTAAATATTCAGGCCAATTCGCGCTTTCGTTTTTTAGACTAACGTTTATCTGGATTTCTCTGATGTGAACACGCTGACGTGAAAGTGATTCTAATGAGATTATTAATGCTGGAAAGAAAGGAACATTGAAGTTATTTTTAAAATGAAAAAAAAAAGTTTTTCAATGTCAACATTTATTTTTTTTTTCTCGATTAGAAATAGAAAATGGAGGTGCTGAACAGTTGCAATGTATAAAATTTATGAACGAGCCAGAAATGATTTGTCGTTATTCATTGAAATGGGTATCGATAACGAAATGTTGTTATAATTATGAGAAAGAATATTTTTATTGTTGTCCTCATCGTGAAGCACGACGCTTGTGAGATTTATTTATTAAAGTTATTTAATAGATTATCTTATAAATAAGAGAAATAAAGAATGACTTGTAGATTTAAATTATTTTATATTATATAATTTATTTATTTTTTTCTTTCAGAGAATACGCTACAAGAGTCAGTGGAATATTGATAGTTGCTGTATTACTTATCATCACGATAATATTTCTTTGTGTATTTTGTACGCGATGTCCTGTTGGTAGAGCAATACACAAGAGTCGAATTATTAATCGGTAAGATAATATATTATTAAAACAATTAATGAGATTTAAATTGAAATAATATATTAATAATTATATTCCAGGCGAGTGGAAGCAGAAATGTTGTGATAATTAATCGATAGTGAATTTCGCAGTGTTGAAACAGAACGTCTGAAAAAAATAAAACAAAACGCAATTTCTTAATTTTATGATGAAAAAAAATTATATTATAAATTGTATGTTGTTAAATAAATTCAGATAGAGCTAATAATATTAATATAATCATTCATGAAAGATTCAGAATAAAATTTCATCCTTATATAAATTACATAATATATTAATAGATTTATTATTGCAAAGTAAGTAATCACCTGATTTTAAAAACTGCTAATGTGTTTTTATTCTCACTGGAAGGTCTGCAAATGGCTAAAAAAAATATTACTCAATTATAATTATTGTTAATTTATGGACAAAATATTTTATAGAACCAAAAAAAAAAATCTCAGTGGTAGTGACGAAACTAATTTAATATCATTTTTTTTATATTCAATACCATAAAAATACATCATTGAAATTGATTAGTTTATTTGTAATATTCAACATTGAAATAATAAATTAGGATTTACCTTAAAGTCAAACGTATTTTCATACTCTGAGCGTCACACACACGTTCGACAGATATTTTATAATCATTTGACATTCTGAAATAGAGATAAAATGTGATCGTTAAATTTCACGAAATAAAAATTTGTCATTAATATTTATTTCTAATAAATTTTGTCAGATAGGAGCGAAAGACATTGCTATAAGTAAACATCAATGATAATCAGCTGAACTATGGTCTCATCATAAAAATTTATTTCTTCACGTACTGAAGAAAAAAAAATCTACTTTTTTTTTCAATAAATAATTTTAAAACTCACCGAAAATTATAGACAGCTTACTGGTGAAAAAAAAAATAAGCATCGTCTATTTTAATTTCCTGCAACAAAAAATAATACAATTTTTTTTCATTCCACTCTTTTAATTATATTAATATTTAATATGCATTTAAATATTCAGATAGGAGCGAAAGACATTGCTATGAGTAAACATCAAAGATAGTCAGCTGAACTATGGGATCATCATGAAAAATTTCGTATAATAGTATCTGTTACAAAACTTCAACAAAATATAATATATTAAATCATAAATGATTGAAATAAATAACGCAATATTTATCTAAGAATCATGAACGCAAATAATAATTCAATTCACGAAAGTCTTGATATTAAAATGAAAGTAAATATCTTACCATGAATTATAATAATGGAATAATTCATAAAAATCGCTGATAAATTCTTCAGAGTTCTGAAATAGATAAATAAATATTTATATTAGTCAATTGATTTTTAATAATTTGTGATAATAAATTTATAAATTGAATTAATATATCAGATAGGAGCGAAAGACATTGCTAAGTGTATACATCAATGATTCTCAGTTGAACTATGAAATCATCATTAAAAAAAAAAATAAATAAAATATTTTTCACAATAGAATGGATTAATATAATGAATAAAATTATCTTACTCATTCTCTAGAGCAGAAATCCAGCTGTGTTGAGCATTATCAAGGCTTCTTAAATTTCGCTTGTACAAAAATGCGAGGAACATCAATTTTTTCCTTTACATTAACTGTTCGTCTTTGTATATAAGAGCACGATAATGTTTCAAACCCAATGGAATTGAAGATTTTCTCCACTTCCTCAATGGAAAAATAATAGCTTCGTGTACCGTCTTGCCTCATGTAAAAATTATCCGCGATTTTATGTCCAGGTTTAAATCGCAATTGTGCCATATCATACAAGCCATAATCACGAAATAAAACCACACCTCCATGATTTAGAATATTAAATAAATTAGCAACAACGCTGAAAAAAATTACATACAAATAATAAATTAAATAACATAATTTTTTTTATATTTAATATCGGGATTAAATGATGGGAGAAATAATTACCGATTAAATTTGTCAGGATGTATAGCTGATAAGACAAATATTAATGTTGCGATATCTACATTGATATCAATTTGCGAAAAACAATTGTCTGTGGTAATGTCTGATTGGAATGCCGTCATAATTTTATCGTCGTATAATTTATGACTCTGTAAAAAAAAAATATTTAATCAATTATTTAGATAAATATTCAAAATTAAATTGATTGATTATTCAGTAGTTAATGAAAAATCAACTCAATAATTCCAAAGATGACTTTTACTTCAATTTATTATTCATACAAGTTGTCTTGTGCATTTAAAAAATAATTCTTAATTTACAAAATCGATTTAATTTAACTTTCTAGGTTGAAAATTCTTATCTGATTATTTATATATTCAATGAGGAACTTGAACAAATTAATCAATCATTAATCATCAGCAAGTACAGAAAATTGTGCATATTATTTGATTCAATAAATTAAAATTCATCTGAATTATAAATTCAATGAATTTTTTTTTGTATGAAAGAATTTCTGTGGTAATTTATTTAAATGAAATCTTGAAATTTTATGGATATGATTAATTTCAAGTTTATTAATTAATACCTTAACGAAATCAACTGCTCTTGGGGATAGATCGCATGCAAATATTCGTTTGAATTTCAAACCGTCTTCTATTAATGGATAAATTAAATTTCCAACGCCGCAGCCAACTTCAAATATTGATCCATTTTCTGCGTTGCCACAATTTAATAATTCGACAAATTCTCGCGTTGTCCAATGACGATCTTTAAAAAATCTTGTATCATTACGTTTGTAAAATAAATCCCAATGTTTTTTTGCATCTTTTTCAAGTTGTTTCGCTCGAATTTCGCTAACTAATCGCGAATTTTGTGCCGCCATTTTGTCAACTTCAAATTTTGTTAAATTCGGTTTCGCCACGTGGCCGTGAAATAAAATTTTTTCATCGGAATTTTCCATATTTATATTTATTTATACAACAAATAAATATGATTTTACGAATATACTTGTTCTTGAGTGTAATAATTATTAAATAATAATTAAATTAGAGTGATAAATAATTTATATAATGATTTTTAATACATTTTTTTATTAAATTCAGAGAGACACTTATAAATACCTCCGTACACGAATGAATCCCACAATGAAATGGCCGACTGAGATATTTCACCGGAAGAATAACGAACGAAAATGTAAAAGTTAGTTCATTAACAAAAAGACAGATGGCGAGTCATGTATACATCCATCAATTCAATATTGGCGCGAAATTAAAATGAAAACCAATTTCAAAATATTCTATCCATTATTTTTTCTATAATTATTTTTATTTTCCAACGTATTAATTTTTTTTTTCTTACTATACATCATTCACTTTTAGAATATTTAATCAATTCACTAATTATTTATAATCATTTACCATTGAATTAATTTTTAATCTACATTTTTATAACAATATTTTATACATCTTAAACAATTTTTATTAAATTCATCATCATTACTCATATTTTATTATTTTTTTTCTCTTCAAAGAAAAAACAATGTACTCTATGATTAAATATATCTTTGAACATTTTTCGCGATTTATATACTTGGAATTATATTTACTTTCCAACATAAACACACGAAATAAAGATAAATAAATAAAAAAATATAAATCTAAGTTATTGTTCTCAGTGGAGAAAAATAAAAATTGTGAAAAACGAAATGGCGAAGACGAAAAATAATAAAAAAAAATTGCGGAATTGCCACTGCGCGTCAGTGACATTATAAGATTTATAATGTACGCTCCAATGATTTCAAGTGGTCTATCTTTCCCACGGGATAGAAGAAAGTAGCTGAGACACCAAAAATTTCAAGGATCCGGTTATATAGACTCAAAGTCACATTGCATTTTTCTCGTATTCCCTTTACTTCTTTCACATGTAATTTAATAATACTTATTATTAAAAAAAAAAATGCCTTTCAACTATATAAAAGTACAGCTTTAATTCATTTAAATATAATCATTATTCAATACATCTCCATATACTATACAATAACGTCTATATTATTATTAGTAAAACATAAATTTTAATAGATTATTTTATAGGAAAAACAAACAACTATAATTTTGTAGTTGAGAAAACGCTGATGCAAATCCATGAATAATATCAAATAAATATATTATATACATACACTAACAAATATATTTAATATTACATAAAAATACATAACTACATTATCCATTAACTAATAAATTATTTTATGAATAATAATAAAGATTAATTAAATGAAATTATTATAGTATTATAATTATTTTAATTAAAACAATTAAATTAACTTTAGATAATTTGCATTATTTCATTGAGAATTTTGGCACGTGAATAGAAAGAAAAATTATAATAGATTAATTAATATTATTATACATAGTGATCATTGATGAGAATATTATAAACTTCCAGAAGTTTTCCATAGTGTTTTGTATATCTATATATAAATATGTGTATGTATATGTGGGCGAGTACATGGTACAGATGCTACAACGCAATTCCTTTGCACTTCAAAACTCAAAGCACGTCCTGAAGATGAGGTAGTGAGCGTGAAATAGTGTTCACTTTATAACTCCTTTTAATTCCTTCCAATTGGAATATTATGTAATTCAATCTTTTGTTATTTTTTATTTATATGTATATAAAAAAAACAAAAGAACAGATGAAATAATATTCTACGCGTGTACTCTTCAGTTTATTTATTTAATAAATACATACTTATATCACTTTACCAGTAAATCAATTACATCAAAAAATAAAATAATTGACTCGTTCAATTTCTTTTTTATCAACTTGTTTTATTTCTACAAGCACAAACAAAAGCTGAGTATTTATTTCCTGAGAAATCGGATTTAATAAATAAAATCAAGCACTTCTTACGTTATAATAATACTCTCATAACAATAAATAAAATTCTTATTTAAGCTTATTATTATATTATTTATCTATTAATAATAAGCTACAGCATATTGATCAGCTCATGGCTATAAAAATAATAAATTGGTTTCTATTAACTGTAATCGATAAGTGTATAAGCATATATCAATTTTATTTCTCATAATTATTAAATGAGAAACATTGTAGGAATTATTTATTATTAAATATATACACCTGTGTGCATTTCCATCGTTTTGTGTTTATAATTTTATCGATATAAAAATCGGATTAAGGATTAAATAACAATAGGATTTTACACTATCACAAAATATAACTTCCCACATTTATAATATGTTCAGATGAGTTATGATATGCATGTATTATGTAAAACTTGCATCATGCAAAAGAGATTATTACAGTGTTGACTAACGTTGATTCATGAAACTACGAAAATGTCACGTTCTTGCATTATATGTATTTATCTATCTATCTATCTGTCTGTCGTTCTGTATTCAAGCATCGATCATCGACATTAACAAGGAAATATACATAGATATATCAACGTATATAGATGACAAAGAGAAATTCTCTTAGACGTTGACTAATGTCTGAAGTGATCAGGCAGTGCATGGACCATGCAAATATGTAATTAATGGCAGCTTAACTGCGTCGCAGAATTGTGGACATCTATGGTCATAGGTAACATTATGTGGCACTAGGTTTGATTAAACATGTGCATACACATCATAAACACACGTATATATCTGTAAACACAGAGCAAGAGCTTGAATAAGCTTCTGTACATTCAGTTAGATTACATTATGGATAATTGATTTACTCATCAATTTGCGCTTTCAACTGAAGTGTACTATTATTTTTTTTTTTTTTTTATTATGGTAGGTAAAATAATATTCATGTTGATGATATATTTATTAATATAAATGATTTGATTTTTAATATTTTTAATTGTTAGTTTAAGGATGAAAAATAGTTAAATTAAATTTTTTTTTGGTTATTTTTATTTTGTGTTTATTTATTTTTTATTTATTTCTCAATAGATTATGAATATTAATACGTGTTCCTAGTTTTACGTAATACTATCACGTATTATTTATTTGTTTATTGATAGTAATTTCGAATTCCAAAATCGAATAGAAAAATTTGTAATATAATAAATTGACGAGATGGATAGAAAATAATGTAAGGGTGCCATCAACTGCCCACCATTTGGATGACAGTGATAATCTTGTAAGTATGGTTCACACATAAGTATATAGGTTTACATATGTATCTAGATATCTAGATATGTACATACATACATAATAGTAATATACGAGACTTTATAGGGTGAAAAAGATGATTTTGGTTGTATTTATGGAAAGGCAGAGTCATATAACCAGGGATTGACATTTTTATAGATGTATTTTTTCCAATATTTGATTTTTTTTCTCATGGGTAATCCTCGAAAGAACGAAATGAATTTTGATTGATATATAAAAATGGTTATTTTATATTTTTTTTTTTATTTTTTTTTTTGCTACAATATTTTATGTTTTATTACGTGATTGTAATGGAGAATGTAATATTATATATTTTTTTTTATTTCCCTGTAAAAAGGATGATTACAAGTCATTGTAGAATCACAATGGTATTGAATGATTCTTCATTTTTTTTTCTTTTTTTTAAATAATGTTTTTTTTTTCTCAAATCGAACGCGCTGAGAATTGGAGCGTGTGATGCAGCGCCGCGACGCCTCTTGGTCGAGCGTATCAAATATCGACCATTTATATACATATATATACATACATATATATAGATAGATACATTTATATACAATTCGAAAAATATACATATAGCTACACATAAATATATATTTCAATATCTCTTTTTCGCTTCGTACATTGTCACACTCGATTGGATTATATTTCAGTTGTGTCAATGCATTATTATTTCGTTATCAACGAATAAACATTTGGAATATTGCGCATATATGAATAAATATTTCCTTAAAATTACTGCAACGTTACGGTTCATTAAAAAAAATAAATGAATAAATAAATAAATAAATAAATATTTAAATTACTTTCACTGTTTTGATTTTAAAATATTTAAAAAGAAAATTAATCTAAAAAATATTTATAATTTTTTATTTTTTATGTGTATAATTTATATTTTTAATTTATAATTTTATATATAATATAATAAGATGAAATATATATAATTTATAATTTTAAATCGTTTACAGGAAAATAAAATTAATTATTAAAAATATATGTAAATATAAATTCTTTATTTGTTTTGTTTGTAGGTATTTTTTTTTTGTTTGATTTCTTTGTCAACCATTGCTAACAAGGTAATGAGAATTCGAGAAGCGTAAATAGTTAAGATTTATATGCAACTGGCGTCGACACAAAATTGTGGCATATAACGAATAGAATGCTCGGATAACGGATCGATATACTGAGAGGGTGCAAGTGAGAGAGGATGAAAGAGGAAAGCTCCGCTAAAGCAAACAGCCAAATTGCGAGTCGGCGGTGTGAAATATTCTCTTTAGCTTTATTCCCCACAGGCTTTAGGTTGCTGCCAAATTGCGGCCTCGTATTGTATGTAGTTGCTGAGGCAATAAGTGTTTCGTTACCGTGGAAAGTTGTGAATACCGTGGTAAGAAGAGGGAAGAAATAACAAAAAATATGATGAAAATAAGTGACATACACCCACGTGAAAAGGAAAAATAAAATACGTGAACTTGAAGAAGAAAATTAGAAGAAATGAAAATTAAATAAATCAATATTTATTGATTCATGCGAGTACAATTTATTTATTTGTTGAAACAAATATTGAATTATTATTTGAGAGTATTGAATTAAATTAATAATAAATTCCGTTGATATTATATTTTATTGATTTTAAATTTTAACAACAATTATAATGAAATATTGAAGATTAATTGTTTCAATAGTGCAAGTTCAATAAAACAATTCAGGTAGATTTATAATTTAGTTAATATCATTTTGTGTGATAAAATAAATATGTTGACGATTTATTAATTATTCATTTACGTTGATTATTTTATTGAAATAATATGACTGAAATAAATTAATATTTTATTCTTTAATTCAATTCATTCAATCCTGAATTTCAAAAATTAAATATTACCTCATTCTGATATTTAATTATTCAATTATTTTTATAAAAATTAAATTTAATAAAATATTTTCAATTTCCCAAATTCATCGCCCAATTTTTTTTTTTTTAACTATTTATTTTATATTTATTATATTTCCATTGAGATAATCCTTTTGATGAGAGTTAATTGCGAATTCCACCATTGACATAACTGTAAATACACATTACTGTCTGTGTATGTAGTCGGATAATCTACTTGAAATCTCTTTGAAGACATGCATGTATCTGAATGTGTAATTTTAAGATTTCGCTTGAATTTATTTACGTCATTTCACTCACAAACTTAAATTAAATACTCAAATCTATTTATTTCTATTTAAAGAATAATCTGAAATAATAATAATACCATAATTAATCAAATCGTCATCATAAACAGCATAATTATTTGCAATAAATAAATACTTATACACCCATGTTATAAATATAAAGGTGTATACAAACAAAAAAATTATTTCTCTGTTGTGTATAATGTCTTGAACTGTTTTTATTTTTTTTTTTTTTTTCGGATTATGACGCGTGTGACTGAACGGCCAGTTCGATTACGTCGAGTGACCAATGAGAAATCCCGATTTTTATATACATATTATAATAGAAAATCGATTGGTGTAAGCCGTTCTTTCGTGCGTTTTTTTTTTAATTTTGTTTTTTCTAATAATCTATGTTTAAATAACTCCACTTTATTTCTTTTTATATCAATAAACACATAATATTATTATACATGTATAAAATATATATTATTTTTGTCATTAAAACTCATACACCGTTAAATAACGACACGTAATTATGTAATTTATAATAAAATATAAAACATAGCGGGGGATTTAAAAATATATAGAGTACGGATATTGGTATATAAAACGATGGCAATCGAGTTGACAGTATCACTTTATCATTTACTTCTACGAGAGAATAAAAGAGATATCAACAATAAAATGGCATTCAAGGTTTGTATGTTAAATTTATTCTACGTTAAATAAAGAAACGTAATTTTTATTTTACAAAATAATATTTTACTTTAATTAATTAAATCTCTAGAGAGTACACTTTTTAATTTTAATGAGACTTATAAAACACGTTTATTCAAAAGAGTAGAAAACTAAAAATAACTTGTAAATTAGCAAGAAAAAATTTTTTCTATTTTTCATTCACAAAAAAAAATAATAAATAAATATAAATTCTCTTTGTAGAATTTTTTTAATAATTTTTTTCTCTTCTCAAAATTATTATTTCTATAATTTTTTTTTTTTTGCATTGTTACAGGTATTAGTAATTGTGGCTTTAGCTGTACTTGTAAGAGTTGAGCAAGGATTTGCGGGTCACGCCCACAGTTTTGCTCATTTCCATGGACCAGTTGTTGGACCAGGCCACGAGGTGTTCGTAAATGACAAGCACGGTCATCACCATGTCGATTATGTAGCTTATCCTAAATACGAGTTTGCATATGGCGTTGAGGATCATCATACTGGTGATTATCACGGGCAAAAGGAGCACAGAGACGGTAATAATAACAATTATTTAAATAATATTGCAATGTTATCCGTTCAAGCTTAATTTATCAAATAAGAATTATAATATCCGTTGTGTAATTAATTTAATTTTGGGATAAGTATTAATTTTAATTATTATATGTATTAGTAATGATGGATAGTTTCATTGTCGACTTGTCTATAATTTTGTAATGATTTATTAATAGGTATTGTATTTTTATTTTAAGGAAAAAATGTGGCTGGAGAATATAGCATCAAAGAACCAGGTGGAAATGTGAGGACAGTTAAATATCATGCTGATCCTCATGGAGGATTTTTTGCTCACGTTCACAATTCTGGTGGAAATGATCATTCTGGATATCATTACGGTGGTCACGGTCATGGTGGTTATGGTCATTACTGATAATTTTTTTTCTTTTTATAATTAATATCATTACTTGGCTTAATTACTTCATGAATTTTCCTTATTAAAACAGTTGAATATTTAAAAATATATATACATTATTTTCATTAATTATTAATTTTATTATCAGTTTTTAATTCTTTACCTTTCATTTTAATATAAAAATTCATTTAATATCTAATTACGAATTTTATATTATTTTTTTTTTTCTTAACACCTCAGCGTTTTATGCCCTGTAACAATTTCGCAATGCTTCGTAGCTATGTGGATATATAAATGAAATTGTCGGCGAGATTTTGGCACATAAAATGAGTACATTGCAATATCAATTTCGAGAATTCTACGTGAAGTTATGACCAATTGTGTGAAATGGAATTTCGTCGACATACCTCAAAAACATTGGATTCATTTTAGTTTATCTGGGATTTTTTTTCCTTTTGTTTTCATTTTATTATTTTTTTTTTT
>JAQQBR010001833.1:4367285-4383468 GCA_030347285.1 Microctonus hyperodae | reverse complement strand
AAAAAAATTTTTTATCTGTAATTTTTTTATTCTGATTTTAATTAATCATTTTAAATTATTTATTCTATCACATTTCAAATAATTGTTTGTATATATTTGCTCTGATTCAAATGTACGCACCCATAGATATATCTTTGAATAAATGTAAATGGTAAAGGGCGTTGAGAGTGAGAACCGCATCCAAAAGCGCCACGTAAACAGCATCCAATCAAAGATCACAGGCCATTAGGCATGTGTAAAATGGTGCAGTGTATGCAACCAAACCAATGGTGCACTAATTCAACGACGCGAATAAACTACATTCTCATCCAGCTGTGATAGCTCGTCGTGTTCTCCTCTAACATTTATAATCTTTTCGCATCATTGGTCCATTCTACACTCGTGAATATTTAAAAATAAATTATTTCAAATGCTGACATGGAGAAACTTTGAAATAAAAAAAAATATCAATCATGATCAGTTTTTCATAAATTTTCACCAATTAAACTACGAAAAAAAATAATAATAAATACCAATCGACTGATGAATATTTCAGTCAATACAAAATATCTCATTTATCCTATAAAAATAAAATTTATATAAATTCAAAATAAACACGAAAACAAAACCATTAATTTAACAAATGAAAACGAAATAAAATTTACACAATATTTCTTATAGATAAAATATTAATAATCATCTGCATATAACGGACCAATAAATACACAGGATAAAATATGAAATCGCCACATCAATAAATAAAAATAATAAAGAGGAAAAAACAAAATTTACTGCAGCATCATAAAAGCAATAACAAATATTTTTCGTTACAGTATATTCAATAATTAAAAAAAAATATATAATAAATAAATACAAATATAATTTTTGATAACATTAAATCTTAATTTAATGCATCGTTTCAATTCTAATTTATTTATAAATGCCCTTGCAACATAAACAGTCAATTAAACTCAATATAAAGTCTGATTGAAGATGAATATTTATTCAAAACTCTTATAATGAAAATTTCAGTGTGAGCATACACGTAACTAATGAATATGTAAAATCTTTTATCGACGTGCTCTTTTCCTTCCTCGATAAATGTTGAACGTGAGTTTAACCAGGCCATGGGGTTAGTGGCCACTTGTTTTGTCAAGTACCATACAATATACACCCTCAACCCTGTTGTGTCTAGCACGTAGTAAGCGTAACAATTTGGGCCAGTTTCTCACTATACACCTACACAAATATCCATATTTATATACACAAAGTTAAGAGTCTGAAAGCTAAATGCAAGCGGTAAATATTTACCTTTCATATCAAACCTCATTAGTTGCTAATTAATTTATGCAATAAAAGCAAAAAAAAAAAAATATTTACAATTTTTTTTTTCTCATTCAAATATTTAATTATACTTTATTTTTCTCAATTAAATTTTATTACACTCATAAAAATATCTGTATACATATAAATTTATAATCCAATGAATGTTAAATAATTTTCTCATTATCGTTGCGTAATTAATGGCGAGGAATAAAGTACCATCATGATGATAGTGTGCGCACGTTCTCCGCGAAGAAAATACAAGTGAACAAATGGTGGTTAAGAGAAATTTTATAATATGCATATATATATATTTATTCCCGTCTTGTCTCAAAATTCACCGTTTTGCTATAGTGTCGGGCGAATTCGTTTAACCGCACGCGGATAAACCGCGAATTATTCTTCAGAGCGACGACGAATTAGTTCCGGGGCAACGCCTGCAGTGAAATTTGCCCCGGATTCTCAGTGACCTGGGTAGTGAGATATATCTTCCTGTCGCAGTGGAAAAGTAGAAGTCAGTGAGTGAAAGGACGCAAAAGGACTTAGACAATTATTCCATTACATATATTTTAATTCAACAATTTAAAATAAAATATAATAACTATCATCATAGTAAAAAAAAAAAAATTCTAATTGATTAACAACATATTTAATAGAAATATTTAATGAATTTTATTTGTTAATTAATATAATTGAAATACAAATTTATAAGTTATGATAAATAAAATCGTATAAATTGTTCTGTCGATTAAAATGTTGTACATTACTTTATTACATTCAATTAAATTCCATTGATAAATTGTATGAGATATAAAATAGTTTGATATGAGAATGACATTGTTAAAAAGGTATATATTGCACTATTGTTATAAGATAACCGAGCGTTGGATTTTAAGATGATGAAAGGAACAAGTTAAAATCTTATTTCTCTTGCTTGAATATAACAAAAGCTTCTATTCCGCTTTTATGTCTTACTACGACATTATTATTGTCGTTATTACATACACTCTCACATGGCTCTTGGCACGCCATTCGACGGTGGATATTAATACGCACACACATACAATATATATTTGTATGTTACCATTGTAATAACGCCTGTAAGCTATAAACATAACCTTAGAACAATTATCCCGTTAATCTTGCACAATCGCACATTCTCGAAACAACCATTAAAAAAATAATAATTCACAATCATTTACCCGTTAATATTAAAATACTTTTTAATAATAAATTGTAAAATATTATAAAAAAATTTTATAATAAAATTAAAAACATATTTTGCATCGTTATTATTTTGATATTAAAATTGAGTTTAATTTTAATAATCACAAATTTTCATGGAATTTAATATTATTTAATTCACAAAGTGTAGAATGTCCTTTGGTCATTGTGGAATTTCAAGTCATGGTACTTACGTCAATTAACCGAAAAGGTTTTGTAACTTTGACGTTGGGATTCGTGAACAATTATGAACATTGCAGACTATCTAGGTATGTATGCAAATAGGTTTTGGTTATAGATGAGAAAGAGAGACATGGAGGAGACGAGAATGAAATAGACATGCGTGGAATCAGGCGACAATGGGACGGTCGAGGAAAATTGAGTTGGCACTGATTAGACATTGCGGGCGTGCCGTCATGCCGTGATGGTTCGTTGGAATTTACTCAACATACTCGAGTTGCTTCACTATATATGCGCCTTCTCTTTAATCCAACACTATTTGCGTCATTTAAATAAATATATATCTATACATATAAGTGCAGGTGTACATATATGATGCATGTATTATTGACATCACTGAAGATGTAAATCGAAATTAAACGATGAGCATCTGAGCTTGTGCCAGTATTTATAATAATTAATTTCGACCTCATTTTTTTCATGTTTAAATAAATAAAAATAAGCAATAAAAAATTTTATTTGCGAGTTTTATTTATTTATTAGAGTGTATACATAGGGAAAAAATTTTTTTTTCGTATGATCAGGAACTTGATCAATATTTGGAGGGATTTATATACGACATTAAAAAAATTCCTCCGGTCTTTGTATGTGCATATATGTCTAATATATGGATGGGCTATTAAAGTTGCTATAGTCAATATGTTTAAGGGTTTATGTCGTTAACCATGATGAATATAGGTATAGGGAATGGATAACAAAGAAAGCAACGACGAGGTTAACACTATGGTGAAAACTAATTTCACGCTCTTACGATTATATTATGCAGCCAGGGTGTTCGAGCGAGCTGCACCCATTTCTATACATATATGGATGATGAAGAAGGTATATAGAGGATAGTAGATAGATGTGTATACATATGTATAGATGTATATATAAATATATTTATCTCTGAATGTGTTTACTGGATTTCATGTCATATATTATACAAATATTTTCTCATGGCGCGTTAATTTTATCTGTTTTATTTATTCTATTTTAGTATTCTCTTTCATTTGCTATTCTGCTTTTGTATTTGTATTGCATTACAACAAAAATATTTTAGGGTAATTGTGTTATGTAAATAAAAAAATAAAAATAAAGGAAAAATAATTTATAAAAATTTTAATATTATTGTGACGAGTGTTGAATTTTTTTTTTAGGTGTTTATGTAATTTAAATTAATTTTTAATTTATATTTGTAATTTTAGTGGAGTATGGGTTTTATATATAATGATAAAAAAAATTTTTATGTGTTATATATTGTAGAAAAATATTGCTAGATATTTCATAGTCACCTCTGGCGATTTAATATTGTTATATTTAATACAATGATTAAGAAAAAAAAAATAATAGAATGAAAAACATGAGACAAAAAAAGTATTCACTTCATCTGTATATCTATAATGGAGCATCGAATGACGGGGCTTTTGGATCCACAATGAGCTTGCGTAAGCTACTTTGGTGCCGTGAACTGAGAGTCAACCTTGTCTGAAATCACTTTTTTTTTCGTATTTTTTTTTCCTTTTGTTCATTTAATGTCGTGCGGATATTATTGAGTATCCAGCGAATTACTTGACCGTACTATGTCACGGAGGAGAATAAAAAAAAATTGATAAATAAACAAAAAGGTATATAAACGCTAGAAATCAATATCAAAAAAAAAATAAATAAATAAATTAATATTTATCAATGATAAAATATGTGCAATATATATTTATTTATTTATTTTTTTTTCATTTCTTTTCGACCTAATGAATATTAATCAACGATTTTCTTGCCAACATAATTTATTATACTAACGTCCTACAAATTCTCAATGACATATAAACGTAACAAGATTCTATTGAGGTTAAATAGCACCTGAAATGGGTTAAGAAACTCGCAAAATTCAGTTAAGATATGTAAGCTTGAGCCAAGATAGCCCGAAGGTTCAAGTCGACGACCGTCATGTCGATATCACAAAACCCAAGATATATATCTGTGTGTACATACAATGTGTGTGCAAGCACACTTGTTCAATCGGATATCTACGTCGAATATCCTCAAAATTTATTTAGATAATCTTCTCCATAAATTATATAGGATCTCTTCATGTATTTCATAGTACACTTAAATTCCCGGACGTTCCTCCCAACATAAAACCACATATTCAAATAAAATACCACCCCAAAATTACATAAAAAAAAATTACCCATACCTAAAAAAATATCATTACCCCACAAAACAATAAAAATATAAGCACAAATTTTCTTATCACTATTTAAAAATTTTTTTTCTTACATATTACTTACTAAATTTAATTACAAATTACTATTATCATTCAACCGATTATATTTTGACTTCGCCAGCCTACATTTAATAAAGGAAAAAATATATGGAATCACCGGGTGACGGTATGTTCAATAAAAATAATAATTTTATTATCAAATGACAGAGCGCGCCTGTGCGTTACTATGTAACTAACAAAATTCTGAACTTTGGTACAGTGCCAAATTATTGCCCATTTCGCTCTCTGGTACTTTTATAGTTCACGCCATGAAACTATACATGTATATATAAATATATAAATAAAGTTAATCCATATACCCTTCAGTTACCGGTGAAGGGATTGGCGAAATAAAATTCTGAATTACCTCACTGACCAAGTACGTGTATACATAAGCATATGCTTGTGTAGTAGATAATGTTGCGCAGATATTGAGTTCGGGAAACAAGCAGAGAAAATGAGAGGAGAAAGAGACGATTAGAATTGCGAGAATGATGAAGAGAAAAGAAGGAGAGAAGAGGAAAAAAAATGTAAAACTTATCATCATTCAGTGCAATATAGAAAAATCTCATCGTATTTCTAGTGAATGAAAATCCCAATCAATCAGAAATGCGAGTGCTTGCTGTTGCTTCGTTACATTCTAAAGCGTATACAGTGTGTGTATGTGTGTATATGTTTGTGTATATTTGATATAAAATAGATATCAGACGTCACAGCAAGATGTGAGACATTGAAAGAAAAGATTGCAATCATTAATTTTGCAATATATTGATAATAAATATGTCAATATAACTTCAACATGTCAAGAAAAATATTGCGAGATATAAATTAAATGAAATATCAACTGTGAAGACTAATAATAAACAATTTATTGATTTTTTTATTTATTTAATTTTCATTTGAAATATTGCGAAATAAATTGGAGATTATTATTTTTGTTTTTGGAGTTTAAACATTGGAATAAAATTCATGGATAATGTCGCATTGTTTTTAATAATTAGCGTATTTAAAAAATACAACAATTACCATTTTAAAATAATATAAAAAAAAAGTTAATTTAATTCCCGGTGTTTAATAAAATATTTAATATTTTGAATAATAAATATTTTATACTTTTTATAATAATACTTTCAGTATTATTTTTTTTTTCAACTAATAAAATATTAAACATAAACACAATTATAAATAATTCACAATTTTAATATTAAAAAAAATTAATTCTCAATTTACAAAATAAAATGTTTTTATTTCAGTGAAATATGAATATTACTTCAATAAAATATCACTTAAAAGTTTTGCATTATATTCTAAAAATAAATTTTATATTCATATTTATTTATTTTCTTATTTTTATACACATAAATACACATACATATATAAATACACAAACATATAGTTGATCATATTTCCCTATTGGTGCTTAAAAAGCTGTATCGTCGACGATACATTTCCGGATTAGGAACTTCTCGGTCTTCGAAGCCGGATGTCACTAGAGAGTAATTTTGCTCGTGCATATCTGCCATGCTTCCGGGTTATCACATACTTATATACTCCGATACACATTTCTCCTTCACTTCCTTCAACAAGGCAATATGAGAATCAATAGTTGCAATTGCTCTCGTATATTCCAACGAAGGCAACTCCACATAACTAACCCAAACACTTCATTGTACCTCAGAAAAACTTTTCATCAATTTATTTTCCACATTACTCCCATTGACAATTTTTTTTTATATTAATCAAAATAAAATTGAAGAATAATTCCAAAATAAAATCGTAATGTACATACACACATAGCTATAAATATTCTGATAAAACTCTTACAAAACACACAAGTGCATCCAAGAAAAATATAATTATTTTAAGTGATATTACAATAGAACTCGAGATAAAAGTAATCATATACGTGTTTTGACGTGAAAGAAGAGTCTTAATATGAACATTTGCTTTTACTGTACACTCTATATATACTATATTACATGTACAGCGTTATAATTTCAAGTCCATTTCACAGTTTCGTATGTATACACGAAAATACACCCGCTGTATGGCCTTTTAATTTATTAGGATTTAAAGTATCCGCGCAAACACGTCGTGAGATCGTAGATAAAATAGCCAAAGGTTTCATACATATAAACACATGTATGTATACATACATAAACACGTATGTGCACATACTTTGATATGTATAGCAAACATCTGTAGAGTACCTCGATAATGGAAGTAGTTACTGTTACGCCAACGACTTCCATTACGACTCGTATTAGAGCTATCTCATGTTTTTCCACTTTTATGTTTTATTTTTTATTTCTCAAACACAACGTAAATATCTTATTTGTTGTATAATAAAATTGGTATACTACCGAATAAATATCTGTTAAATATCATTCTTGATGATAATATATTTTCACAGAAGCAGAATTAATTTTCAAATAAAATTTATCTGGATATTATAAACTCTTTATTTATTTGCGATACTCCAAAGGAAATTGAAATAATTATATTTTATTTCTATTTATTTTTACTTGAGTTTATTGTCTTTTATCGTCGTTATTGTATAGTTCATTGTGTGTCGACATAATTAAATGTTACATTATTAATTCATAAAACTTTCTTAACTGCCACTGCGACAATCAACAAACTTTAATTATTATTCTTGATTCTTTTGTGCTCTTAAAATTATAACGTGATAAAATTCACACAAATACAAATGGATACGTGTAAATATGATAAAACTTATTCATGTACATATGTTTATTCACATATATTGGTGTGATTGTGATATAAATATTCATCCAACCGCATGTTCTCGAGACAATAAAAGCGCAGGAGATAATATACATGTGGAATTGAAATAATGAGAGGAAAAAATGAAAATAAATAATAGCGACAGGCCTAAAAATAAAGGGAAACCAAAAGGTCTTATATGAAGATAGAGGGAAGTAATGCAAGTGTCTTTTGAATATTCAACGTCACGTTCTTGGATTTAAAATGCTGAAGCGCTTTATGTGACATTGAACAACACATCAGAAATCTCTGTGTATAGGTGTGTATACAATTTTTTTTTTATTCGTCACTAGTACGCTTGATATCACCTTTTTCAACACCCTCATCTGACTGAAATTTCCCTCTCTATTTTTCGCTTTAGAAAATACCCCATCCTTCCTGACGTTTATACAACGCATATCGTCATCTTCGTGAGTGCTAGTACTCATTTATCACTATATTCATATATTCATTCCAAGAGATCTATCAATAACTAAAGAGTTTAAGAAAGAAAAAAAAATCAATGCACGATTTATAGAAAAGAAAAAAATTTTTTTTTCTCTTTTTTATTTATTTTTTTTCTGTTAAGATTTTTTTATGAGACAATACTTTTGTTAGAATTCTTTAACAATCACACAATTGTCTTCGAATCGATTTTATATATAGAAATAGTCTGCATAACTAGTTCAATATTGTTAAAGTCACGAGTGCTTGATCGTTGTAAAGTTAAAAGGTTTTTTCCTTTTATTGTCGTGGTAGCCCTCAAGTAGTATGTATCATTATATGTATATTCAGTAAGAACGACGAATTCTTGAGAGAATAAATGGAAAAAATAATGATGAAGTAGGAGGTGTAGTTGAGGAGAGTGACAGGAGACAAGATAGAAAAATGTAATAAGTAAATTCTCTCTCCTGAATGCGGAAGAGTAAATGAAGAAAATTATCTGATTATCCATTGTTGAAGAATAGATGTGTGGTGAAATGAAAGAAAAAAAAATGAAGGAAAAAAAAAACAAGCACGACCATTGGATAGGAAGATTGAGATTTTTTTTCCACCGAGGGTTTGTTTGGAAGAATATGAAATGGTAAAAACAAATTGTGAGTTAAATGAAATTGAGGGGTGAATGTGAAGTGTATAATGGAAGTGATGATGATGCGGACGTGGGGCAATGGATGATGAAGATGGAAAAAAAAATTGATGTGACAGCTCAAATGAAATGGAGTGAAGACTGTGTTTAAGTACGATGTGAATCAATAGCGCCAGACTACCCTGGATGACCCCAAGGCTAAATGTAGGTCGAACGTATTTGTATATGTATGTATATTGTCATCATGTCTATTTTCTTCTTAATTTCACTTGTACAATTCTTTTTTCATCGCCATGTCATTAACAAAGTGATAATAATATTTAATGTTAATTTTAATTTTAATTACAAAGTCATTATTAATGAGTTATATACTTTATACAACGCATTTAATTCTTGATATTATTTAACTATTTGCACTTTTAACATTTCGAGTTCACTCTGCATTTCAAAGCAGCAGAACTACAAAAACTTTTCTGTTAATTGACTCTTCATCAAGTACTACTTTCAAAGCAAAAAAGGAGAGTGGAGAAAATACAAAACTTTTCTTCACTATCTACCTACTTATATAACCTTATCTTATTTTCCTGCGGCTTTTTTTTTCTTATATTCCAACTATTTCAACGGCTGGGTGTACGTTAAACCATTCTGTTTTCTCATCGTGCCTTCCTCTCTCGTGACACAATGTGCTCTGTATATTCTTGTTTCTCTCCACCATTTATCTATCGCTTTTAATTCATTTCAAAAATTCTACAACGCCAAATCAAGTGAATAACAACTATTTCCTTTTAAACCCATCATCCCCCTCGTCCAGATGTCACTAGGTGGGAATGAATGGTGGCACAGTGGTAATGGCACGAAATAAAAGTCTCAAAGATAAAAATAAAAACGTCTGGGGCGAGAGAGAGGAATAGTATATAGGTAAGTAAATATAATCAAGGGTTTTTGCACCAACTCTCAAATAATTTAACGTTGTTGGATGTTAATTCCAGAATACAGTGAGCTAATTGAAAGTCGTAAATTACGCCAACCGATTAACAGCCCAAGTCAAATGTTTAATGAATATAATATTGAAAAAATATTTAAAAAGAAAAATAATTTATCATTAACATTAAAATTATTACGATTTTTTTTTTGTATAATTAAATATTACACTACAATATTTAGTTGTTAATAAAAATTGTTTACTCATGGCAGTTGAATATTAGTATAGCAATTATTAATTTAATAATGTTATGAAAATATACGTTTCGATGAACATTTCACCCCGTGCCAATATAGCAAAAATACATATATTTATATAAATGTCCGTATATAGTGTTTATTAAACTCAGCGAATTGCAAAATGTAATTGGCACAAGCTTTGGGTGAAATTACCGGTTAACAAATTAACGCCAGCTATGGCACCGTGAAGGCAGGGTCGATTGCTTCTGTTTTTCCATACACATTAGACTCACGTTGAAATATTATGCATATATACTGTTTTATATAGATATATATCAGTAAATAGAAGTGGAAAAACAAGAGTGGATAGAGAAGTGCAACATGATATTTGGTATGAACAATTGAAATACGAGATTTATCCATCAGATATCTCACATTCGATATTCCAAACTGTGAAACTATTGATTATCTGCCTCGAGTTCTAATCCTTATACTCGTGCACACATCCATTTGTTATTTGATTCATTATAATTGTTATGTTGAAATGACCGGATAATCCATTGAACGTTTCGAATGTAATAAACCCAATGCTCTCAGGTCGGCGCATTTACCTACAACTCATATCCATTTACTTTAATAATTTACGCATGTAACAATCATAATGAAACGCAAGCATGATACGCGGTTTTGATTATTCCCTGATCGCACTTATCCACTTTGTTATATGTATGTATAAGGTATATACAGGTATACGATTTAATTCTGTATAAATGTGCGTTAAATTATAATTCCGGGCGACATCAATTAATATTTATTTGTTTGTTATTAATACGCATGTAATTGAATTTGGAGTGTATTGGATTTAATTCACTGAATGAGTTTTGTTTTAATGAATGTTTATTTATTATTGTGGAAATTTTGTACCTGGATGAATTGCATTTGTGATGTTAATGTGAATTAGGATTATCGGTAATTATTTCGACGTGTATGTGCATCAGCCGAGTTTAAGTACTCACAACATGCTTTAGGATCAAGTCAGCTGTGCAAGATGGATGTCAAGCACGGATGAGTAATCTTGATTGAAGACTAGAGACCAAAGAGAAACCAACGCATCAGAGAATTTGACCATTCAATTTAGTCTATTAATATTGGAATTAAAAATAGACACATTTTCAGTCATGTATGCATTTGTTGGATTGTATGAAAATTATAAAATTTTTATTAATATATTAATGTATTTTTTTTTAGAAATGTTCACTCGAGACGAACAAAATTATATAATAAACTTTTTTTCTATTATTTATAGTTATTGAAATATTTACGATTGAAATCGCGAGGTGGTGACGATTTTTACTGAGTAATTTTACTTTAATTTTTTATCACAATCGCATTGTTTCTTTTTTAATAATTTTTATCTGAAGCTTTGATTCTCATAGACAGAACGATTAAAGCTTTAATAGTCTGTGTGAATATATATTTGCCAGAGAAATTAGTTGCGAAGATTATTCTACCACTTTGAGGTTACGATTCACCACTAATACGAACGCGTATAGCTGCAAATCGTATTACACGCGCACAAATGCAAAAACACTTAGACGAGCGCATACATAAACACAAATAGATAAACATAATCTATATATATGTATATATAAAATTTATTTGCGACATACAGAGGATAAAGTTCATCTCGTTATTTCCGCTTTGACCCAAACATCACGTGATTTTACGACGTACATTTACTGAATCCCCGTCACTTTATATGAGCTCGGAAATGACTTTTTTATTATTTTTTTTTTCATATCATAAATATATTAAAGTATAAAATATTACTAAAAAAAATAATGAATAAGTATAAAAAAAAATAGAGAATTTATATCAAAAAGATATTTTATTTAATTAACAGTATTTAATAAACAATATTTACACGTAACAGAAATGTATATTTAAAAGCTTTATACAACTCGATGCACACGAATAATTATTGCATACAACGTAAACCCTGTGAATTTTAACGGCTAATTAACTTTCATTAAAATTTCATCGATAATTACATTAAATATATGAAAAATTAAAAAAAAAAAAGTCATCAACATCATAATTCCAGGTACACAAAGTGAAAATAAAAATTAACTTTAAAATGTATACGTATTTATATCAAGGATAATTTCCCTGTGAAAAATCATGACTATAACGATCACCAATATCTTCATTAGCTGACTCAAAATTGTGTCCTTGAGCTTGACCTTGTGCGTGAGTACTGTAAGTAGCACCAGAATGATCATTTTTTCCTGAAGTATGAACGACAGCATGAAAACCATCTTTATCTGCTCGATATGAAACGACTCTTATACCACCACCTGGTTCCTTTACAGTGTATTCACCTGTTACACCATCTCCTATAAAATTTTAATCTCAAAAACTATATCTGCATGACGTATAAATAAAATATAAACATTAGAAAAAATCACTGCATCAATTAAAAAATAACTACACGATAAATTACAAAACACAAACGCTCTCCAAATTTTAATATCAATACAAATTTATTTTCTATCAATTGATTAATTGTAAAATGATAAATAGTAAAGCTTTCACTTACCGTCTCGCACTTCTTTTTGTCCGTGAAAGTCACCAGTATGATGATCCTCAACACCGTATGAAAACTCGTACTTTGGATGTGCGACATAGTCAAGTGTGTAGCCATGTGTAATATGCTCGTCTTGTTCATGATCTTCATGATTACCAATAAGGTTATTGTGCTCAGTATGGTGTGCAATAACGTATGGGACTTTCACTTCGAATTCAGGCCCCTCAACAGGCCCATGAAAGTGCATGTATGAACTTGCCACTGATACATCTTGATGATGTTGGTAATGATGATGATCGTGATCAGAGACGTCTGGTAAAGATATAACAGCCGACCACGTGGTGTGCACAATAGTGAACACGAGCGCGACGATGTTCATAAGCATCAACTGAAATAAATGTTACGCTTTTGTGAATTTATATTAACAATTCTTTGGAATTTTTTTAATTGACTATGATAAACGTTGATAAAAAATTAATTGGATTATATATTATTTATGAAATTTTGACTTGCTGCATAGGAAGAAAAGAATAAAAAAAATATGATTGTTAATATTTGTAGACGTTAATTAAAATTGTTAATGTATATCCGCTTTATTGTATTTATAATCATCGGGTGAATTCTTTTCACGAGTTTAAATAAATATCATTTAATTTCAGTGAAACTTGATATTAATTAAAACAAAAAAAAAATAAATTAAATTTTTAACATTTAATTTTACTAGCGTTTGATATTTTTTTCATCTAATTTGAATTTGATGTGGTTTAAAAGATGTATCGGGTTCAATGGTAAATTAATATTACACACGAAACAATACTTCAAACTTTGTTCAGTCACCAGACACTATCTCTTGTCATTTACTTTGGTATTTTTTTAATGCAATTAATTTAGTTATATTTTTGTTTTGTTTTTATTTTTAGCATGTATTTTTTTCTACCTTGAATGTCATTGTAAATGTTGCTTGTGTTTAATGACGATCAAAACAGAACTGATACTTTCCAAAGTGCTTCCAGGCTTTTATACTATGGATGGTGTGTTGCCAGCTGACACTCGGCGTTCACACATGCACATGTGCAACGAAGAATCTGCCCATTGGATATATTTTTCCACAATACTTTTGCACATAAAAATAGCAAAGAGGGGAAATCAGTGCTTTCTCAATAAAGAATGCACAAACTTTGTCATAATCATGATATTTTTCTTTCATCATTTCATTCTGAATTGTATATTAAATATTTATTATTCAATAATTTTTTTTTCACTCTACAAAATACAGTTATAATCATTAGAATTAATTAATTATATTATTTTATTATACTTACCACGATGCCATTGCTATGACACACTAAATAAACCAATCGATCAATCGAATTTTACTACGAAAAAAAAAATTCTCAAATGAATAAACGAATTATATATTCAAATATTCCAAATATCAAATCAATATTTTCAAATAATTAAACTTTCCACAATTGAATTTTACACTCTGAATTTTTTATTCACTATTCAAATCAATTATCAATATTATCATTTCTGATATTGAAAGTTATTACGAATAAATTCATCTTCCTTTAAAAATACAATACAATACCACAAAATTAATTTTTCTTTTCATTAAAATATAAAAATTTCCCAGTGAATTAATTACGTCACACTTTCGCCTTCATATCACAACCATGACGACAGGAAATTTTTTGTGAATGCTACAAAGCTCACATATATAATTACATACAATTATATAAATACATATACATGCCTGATGAATATAATATTAGATAAAGTAAAAAAGTAAAATAAAATAAACTAAAAATCACGACGACGACGACAGAGTGTGGATAATAGTAGAAAGAAAATGTTGACTCTTTCATTGGGCGTGTGATAGCTATATATTTGCGATGTATAAGCTTCAACGTCATAAAATACCGCGCAAGAACGAACCCAAAAGATAGAAAATAAAGGTGAAGAAGAGGAAAAAATAGTCTAGTTGATGACTTGGTTCGTGCACCAGTGAATGGTGGAACGAGCCATATATAAAGAGCTAGAGAATGAGAGTACTCAATGTCAGCAAGATGAAACTGTTTCGCTTCGGTTATTGTGTGAGATATACGCCTATATATTCGTCTATATATGTATAATATAATATAATATAATATAAAATAATATAATATGATATAATATAATATACAAGCAAAGTTTAGTAGCTCACTATTTGTAACTCAATGTCTTGTTGCGTTTAAATTAACTGATATGGTCAACATTTATTATTATGACATATTATATATTTAGTTGTCTATACACTTGGTCAATTTCCCTTTAAACAATAATTTTTTTATCTCAATAAATATTAACGCATCCTAGATTTAATGTTATTTATATTGATGGCGTAATAAAAAATTCACGAGAGAATAATAAAAAATTTACCAGGATGTTTACGACTTTTGTTAAGAAAGTCACGTGCACTTTCACGCGAGGACGAGCCAAACGGAAGTGCATATGTAACTGCGATTGAAACATACACTAATTTTTTTTTCATGCTAGACTTTTTTTATCGACTAGTATAATCAAAAGCACGTTGAGACACAGTCGTGCTTGACGTAATACGAAAAAATAACAAATAATACATACTGCAGATAAAGAAAAAAAAATCGAGGATATGTAATGCGGAAATATTTTGTTATTTACTCTGTATTATAAATAAAAATTATTTAATATTTTTTTTTTATGCATGAAGTTTTATATTATCTCAGAATACGTTTTTATATATTATTCTGTAGAATATGTGTTTTTACCACCTCTATGTATTTCAATATTTTATTTAATGCACAGTGGAAGAGCTTATACTATTAAACATAGAAATATGAAGTACATTTATAAATACACAATGTATGTATTGAGATAAACCAGAGATTTTCATTGAATTCAATATTATCCTCCTACATTTATGAGGGGAAAAAAAATAAATTCACGGAACTAATCCCTTCAAGTATTATAACAGCATCGAGTGAATTTCAGAAATTTCGAACGAGTAGTGTGTACCGAGTGTTAGTCAGACAATGAATATATTATGTATCAGCAGGGATATCTGTGTGTCTATGGGTGTTATTCCTACGTAGATTAATTTTATATAAACCCAAAATATATACATACATTACAGTATCAGATTTTGATTGCATGAAGCACTCTCATACGAATATAAACTTGAATATTAAATATGCAACCAGTTGAATTCCCAATAATGATTTCGTATTAATTATCAACGAATAATGGAATGAAGAATTCGATATTTTTAATTTATTCTAGTGATTATTCACCGCGGAACGTATTAAATACATAATTTCGAATTTCGTACAGAGGAAATAATGAGGATAAACATATTGTGAATATATTTTATAATTATTATTTTCACAATTGATGTAATGATACATAAAATATTTTATTGATTTCATGATAAACATCAGTGTGAATTTATATTTATTTACGTAACGTCGCGCTTTTACTTGATTTTTTTTTGTATGTTTTGACACATTTATGAAAAAAAAAAAAATTACTGCGAGCGTGAATTATTTATGTA
>JAQQBR010001833.1:4327533-4339794 GCA_030347285.1 Microctonus hyperodae | reverse complement strand
AAAAAACTCGACAGATGATAAAAGAAAGAAAAATAAAAATAATAAAAAATAAAAGACTCAAGGCTGAATGTTCCTCATGAGAATAAAATGAAACCTTGACTTTATATATAAATATATATTGCTTATATTATTCAGTAACCATCTATTGCAATTTTTTTTATCATCAAAACCTCATTCTTAACCCATCATCATCATCACTGTAAACTTGCATGCATCATCAATATCGATCATTCCTGTTTCTTCATCGTTCGCTCGTTAAAAATAAATAAAAATAGATAACAGTTCACTTCCCAAGTAAATAAAAGTGACGTGTTTGGAACGAAAAGTGGTATTGAAAATTTCGTTAAACTTAAGGAGATTTCACACAGAGAAAACATGAAAAAACAAAAAGAAGAGCAAGGGCCAAGGGACTAACGTTTGCGAATAAAATCAACATTACCAACCTGACGTTGAAAGAGAACGATGTGCAGCTCACTCTCCTCTCTTTACGTCTCTAGTCATTTCAGCTGTTTAATCTCAAGATTCTCGCGCTGTATATAAATCGCTTGTGACCTCTATTCTTATTTTATCCATCATGAAAATCCCACGGGTATTTTGCGGATTAAAATCTTATATTAACATATATTTATCACGCTAAAATGTTGATAATATTAGTAAATAAAAATATTGATAATGACAGTATGACATTTGAAATTAAACAAATAGAAAATCGAAAGCATTAAAAATTTTATTAGACTTTATATGTCATTATATTATAGATTTTTTTATTAATTTGTATCAATTATAATTTATTCCGGGAGAATAATAAATAATTTATAACATAAATAATTTATATTATTCTCCAACGATTGTAACTAAATATTAAATTAATATTATATTGATAAATCAATACTTTTTATAGACTCACAATCAAATATTTAAATACAAAATGAGAGTATGTTTATAAATTTTATTGTTTCCGAATGACAATGGATTAATGAAATTTTAAACGTTGAACTTTTAAACGAATATATTTCAATTATTTTACGAAAATTCACTAGTAAAATTTGTATTTATATAATCCACATTCTTTACCATGTACAGTGACATCAACAATTTAGTAAATGTTTAAAAGCTCCAGCCATTTGTAAATTGGGTGAAGTTAACATTACACAAATTTTTAAACATACATTTGCAGTGAAAATGATTGAAAATACAGTCTATCATTTTTTTATCTGTATCAACTGTATAAATACTAACAAATGTTTGTGCCAGATTCTTCATTCCATTTCACCACAACTGAATTCACCTGCACAATCGATTTTCATTTATTTGAAAACTAAACGAAGCTTTTAATAATTGGAGAAAAAAATATCTAATAAAATTAAACGATATCAATATATTTTTTATTCGTTATTTTTTTATTGAAAGTAATGAGAAATTCAAAAACAAAAAAAGGAATTGTTAACCGAACAATGTGCTGATACGAAGTACATGTGGGTTGAATCTAAAGCTTGAGATAATTGGGATAGACAGGTGATAGTTCGTTGCAATTGTGTATTGAAGTGTACACAATGCATGGCCCTGGTAACTAGCAGTGGAACTACCGTGGAATTTCGAGATTGTACTTTGAGTGAACTCGATCGTATATCCACAGTCCGAAAGAGCGAAGAGGCAAAAGCAGAGAGGAGATGTGAAAAAAAAAATAAAATGTAAAAGAAAAGGGAGAGTGAACGAGCTACTGAAAGAACAAAGGATTTTCGAGAAAATACAGAGCTTTTGGAATGCTAAAAATTCAATAAAAATACTCGGCATTCAACATCTACTCGTGATTCTCTGTGTGGGTTTCAGTGAGAAAAAAAAATATTTCTACATTATTTTTCTCATGCTTATTCATTTTCGTGAAATATAAAAAAAGAAAATTGTAATTTTTATTTATGGTCTGTTAAATGTTTACGAATGTGAAAAGTTTCCTAACTTCATTCACTTCTCAATGGCGATAAGCAAAATAAATAAATAAACATTGAAAAAAAAAAGAACAGTGAGAAACATGAAGCTGAGAAACAAAACTATTCTTTCTTGTATATAAATAAAAAAAATAATAATAATAATGATAATGAAAAAGAATCTCTAAAAAAAAAATGAACTGAAGCTATAGCAAGAGGGTATTGTAGTTACTAACGTGATGACATAACTATGTATAATATATAAAAAATACATGGATATATGTACATGGTAAAGAATAAAAAAATATTTCAGACCTGAAAACGACTTTTTTTTCAACGCAAATGCCACAAATTCCTGTGTGTCGTCCATTTGTTCTGTATAGCAAAAAACACTAGTGAATGAGACGTGAAATAAAAGCAACGAGGGAAAAAGAAAATATACCTATACATACATATAACATTGGTGGAAAATAAAAAAAATAAATAAATAAAATGAAAGAACAATGGGATCATTGCCAAAAAAAAAAAAAGGCATACAGTAGTGTATAGTGAAAACTAACTACTAAAATACTCACGAGTACTTGTTAACACTTTAAAATTTATATAAAATATTGTAAATTCCCCGTAACGAATTTCAAACTAAAACGTTTCTCCTCACATAAATTTAATTAACTCAAAGTGACATCTCAATATTATCACACAAAATATCCACAAGCCACGATTACCATATTAAAACCTCTACAACATTTCCAACATTTACGACAATATTAAAATTACAACATACATATACACAAGCCTCAAAACTTCCTTAATAGTTCCATTAACTAAGCTTAACATACATGAATATAATACCAAAGCAAATCACAATATTGCAATCGCTAACGCATAAAGCTTTCAACCTCAAACACAAACGCACTCTAAGCAAATATATAAACACCAAATAGCAAACAATACCCTATAAATATATCCCACTAAAAAAAAAAAGAGCATTACCCCCATAAAAATACATCAAGGATAAATTCTCCTTCATTCGCAATAAGACTTTCTTGGCACTATTTTCATCCCAACATTCTTTTTTATTTTTTTCTCCCTTCGCTTTCTTCCTCTCATACCACATCACACCATCCACACTAACATGCACAAATGTGCACCCACACATCGACATAAAATATATCGGTATTGCTCTATAACCAAAAGTTTCCCTTGCTCATGTATGAATCGGTGGGATAGTCGACAAAATCTGGACAACGGCCAAGCCCAGTTATCTGGTATGTGGTGTCCGCCATAGTATAGACGAACAAGTACCAGTGGATAAGTATTAAAAGCGAAATAGAACTGGTCCGAACGGGTTAGTTATTATACATATAACCATACATACATATAAGTAGAGTAAAATACGAATACTCTAGTATAAAGTTGAAGTAAACTACCACCACCAATGTACCAAGACGACTATCCAACCCCGCAAAGAGAGATAATATCGAACATGCAATTTCCCTTCTCGTCTTTCTTCTCTTTATCCTCCTGTCGTTTTCTCACTTTTACTCCCGGTATTTTACTCTCTATCTTCCTTCTTATATTCATGTATAAATTTCACTGTAGACGCCTCAGGAGAATTCCCGACAACTTGGAGAGACCTCAATGGATAAACTGCTCGTGCGCAAGTTACGGTCTGTTAATCGAATTCGTCGTCCAAGTTGTCATGATAAGACTTTATATATTTATTGTATATACATTAGTGTAAAATACATAGTAAAAGTGAATGTCACATATATTATCCAAGAAGGTTACGTGAACTTAGTTATGGGCCAAGTGTGTTTACAGTATATACTCTTAGAAGAAGTCAGTATATATCTGTGTATATCTATATAACTCACAGATTGTGTAAAATTCTTCAAGTATGTACTTATGTATACATGCATACATATGTAGGTACTGTAATATATTTATGTGTATACCTGTTCAATGTGCGCAAACGCGTGAGATCTCCTGCGGCGTTCAAAGTAAATTGAACAGTTAAACTTTTGAAATTTAGTGGAAAACTTGTGGGATATATTTTTTGTATATGTGTATGTGTGTGTGTAGAACTGTAGTTTTTACCACGGAATACTGTTTTCTCTTTAATGTAAGTCAGCCTCAAGTAGATATTTGTATGACTTTCTGTCATGTAATCAGCAGAGAGATTATGTATATATTTTTGTATTTATAATATTAAAGTTCGGAGTGAATTAAAAATAATAAAAACATTATGTGTTTTTTATTTATTTAATTAAATTGACATTGAAATATGTTTTTAATGAGTAGTTAATTTTAGTAACTTCCAGTATATTTTATATTTTTTATTATGGATATAAATTTTAATATTTATTTATGATATACAGTAATGAACTTAATCAATTATTTATTAAACAGAAGGAATTAATTTTCATTTCGAATATTTGATGGTGTTAACGAAGCTGGAATATTAATTGTATACTATAATTATTTAGATTAATTTGTTTTCAAAATATCAGAAATAAATACAGTATTTTTTTTTTAATAGTTTTTCATATTTTGGATGAACTCCACAAATTTATTCAACGCGGAAATATAAGTCGTAAAATATTTACTGATAAATTACACGAGTATTTTATTCCTTATATTAAAAAATATTACTAGTGTATATTATAAAACTTTAATGCATCATATATATTTAGTCATCTACACTCTAAAATAAACTAAAATATCCAATGCATTTCAACAATTTCAACGCGAAATAACTTGTACCAATGCTCTATATAAATTTCGAACATATATCAACGCCAAATGTAATTATTAATGTACTCGTGTCGGTATAAAACGAGGCGAATTTATATTTATATTTAGAATGGATAATAATAATATAGGTTGATGAGCAAAGCTATTTGTTCGTAGGTACCAGAAATTTATACCAGGTAATATCAATCAACTCTGTGTGTGTGTGTGTGAGTGTGTATTTATACAAGAAAACTACCTCATACTGAGTCTCGAATTTTCATTAAATTTTATTTTACAAATCCCATTCACAAAGTTCTAGAACACTAATCTACACTAATTAAATCCCACCTCAATCATTTGCCTATATCTCATTTTATATACACATATATGTACTTAAATATGTACGTAAATGTATAACATAACATCAATATATTTGTTTAAAAAATAAAAACGAATTCAGCAATCAATTTTCATCAATTAATTTTTTATTTTTATACAGAGATAAAAGCATCGATAAATTTTATTAAACTATAATAAAATTATGGACTTATATTTTATACTGAAATAAAAAGAAAATATTTATAAAATCTATATCAAAGTTAAATATATTATTCTATAGTAAAGAAGCTTATATTTTTTCAATAAAATATCTCATAGTTTATATTCCAATTATTTCATATTTATATACTTCTCTTAGGATTTCAAACTAAAAGCGCTTAACATTCATTATTGTTTTTTTTTTTATACCAATTTCTCTTTTCAAATTATTCAAACACCATAATACATCATTAAAATCTTTTACTGTCATTTATTTATTTGTTTACAACATCATATACGTGTTCAAATAATTTTTATTTCGTTTATTCTGTAGATAAATTTGAAAATGAAGAAGATGGAATAAATATTTTACGAAAAATTCCACTGATACCTTTAAACATTGAATCATCAGAATTCTCTCTCTATCGTTCTCCCATTCCCTTCCCTACTTTGTCTATACCACATTCTAATTCCCATTCAACTAATTTCATATCCGTCGTCATTCACTACTAATGTATACCGCTGAGATTCTCACCCAAGTACAAACCTAACAAGTTTCTCTCAGGTCGAATGACGACAAGTAACTGAGGAATAGGACGAGTCAGGTGTATTCGGTGAGAAAGGGAAACAGAGAGATGGTAAGAGAAAGAGAGGAAGATGGAGAATTTCCGACTAAGACTTTAGCCCCAAGAGCACTTGGCACGCCAACAACAGCAAACGTATAGCTCGTTAGTACCGGTAATTGTAAATTGCAAAATTACACCAAAGCCTCAACAAATGTCCTTTCGTCTTATTCCATCTCTTATTTCCCATGCAACGAACCAAAAATATCTTTGATGATAATATTATTTTTTATAGTAATAATAAGATTTATTAAAAAAATTACAAAATATGTGAATGAAAAAAAAATATAAATTGATTTTATTTATTCTTTAAATTAATTTTGCTTTTCTTCGCAGACAATTAATTATAATTAAAATATTCTCATGAGACAGAGAGCTTAATTTATTTATAATATAAAAAAATGTTACTATAAAAAAAAAATTCTTTATTTATTTATTTTATTTTTCTTTTTACGATGACGTGTGAAATTCTTCAAATAATTGACACGATTGTTTTATTTTTCAACGTAATGCAATGATGTAATTTAAAAAATGAAGAAGAAAATTGCGCGTCATCTTATATGAATGAAATACACATTCTGTAACTGTATATAATATATACACAGACATACATAGCTATACAGATGTATAAAATTCTAAAGCACTTCACTGAATTACACAGAAGAAGCTATAGGTGTACATATACAAGGGCAGAACGATATATCTTCAAAGCAACAGCCAACTTTTAAAGAACTCCTTCACGGCACTGCACGTGGTAAGCCCAAGGTTTTCAGATTTTACTTTTCCTTTTTCTCTTTTTTTTTTCTATATAACTTTCCTCTCTATTATTATTTTTTCTTTGCTTTCACGTTTTACAATAATGCTTTCCCTGAATGCGAATTTTCGTGTCTTTGTTTTTTTTCATAACTCTTTCTAATGATTTTCCGTTGAATCACAGGTCATTATGTTTTGTACAACGCATTATATATCAAGCTCTTCATGTCACAAATATCAAGAGACAAAAAAATAACTACCAAAAATCGTGTAGAACAAGAAAAAAATTTTTTTCTAAATTTTTTTTTTGCTCTCTTTCTTCTAACTTGTCTTTATCATCTATTCGATTCTCTACCTATCCACCCTCAAAGCTCTCATCGTCTTAAAACTTGAAATTCCTCAAAGAACATCACCATCAGTTCGTTAAAATAAAAAATAATTACTCGTGAAGAATTTTAACGAATTGTTGCAGCAAAAATTCCTCGGTTAAATTCCACAAACAAACTTAAAGTCAAATATATCTACACAACTTATATGCATATACATTTACATATATTGTGTATATATCTATCTATTAAATATACATATATATGTACGTGTAAATATAGTTGTGAGAGCACAACGCTGAACAATAGAGGGAAGGTCGCATATTTACATTCATATATGTATATATTTGAGAGTCAACGTAATGCTCCCGGCAATTCGCATCCACGATGTAAATACAAGCGCAGTACCGGAAGTCTCGGGAGCTACATCCCATTAAACACTTCCGCGAACTAGGCAGAGTGAAATTACTGCAAGTCCGGGGAGACGACTTGAACTTCTCGCTATTCGCCTTTCATCCAACGTCCCTTTCTCATGGTGTTCCCTTCTAAATTCTCAATTGTTGGAAGGTAGATTCAAGACGATGTATATAACTTTCACGCTCGCGTACGTGCATGTGGCACAACGATGGCTTTGGTGAATGCCAAATATTATTAAGTATATATTATACATGTTAATAATAGTGAGGGAAAATTAAAATATAAGCTTGTGGTTTATATTTATTTTGTATGATGATTATAAGTGAATTGCTGAAGAGAATTCAAATGAAAAAATGATAGAGTGTGGAGATTATATTGAGAATAAAATTTATTTGTGGGTAGTGAATGTAAAAAAAATTATTTGAATGTTATTGATTGGTGGTTATTATTTTTTTTCGATTGTGGAGTTTTGGATGAATGATTTTTTTTGTTTTAGAAAAGTATCAAATGTCTTTCGTTGATGATGAGTGTTTGTGTGTGATCACTGTGGGTGAATAATAATTTTAACGAGATATATCAAGTGAAATTCCCGAAACGCAGTAGTGCAATAATGACATGATAAATTTCACGCTTCCATCAATAGTATTGCGGTGTCATGTTAGTCGGTTTATACACTCGTTTCATTGAATGATATTTATATTTATATTTATTTTATTTTTTTTTCGATTGTCTTTTATTTGTTTATTTTATTTTTATATATTTTTTCTTTCCAAACACACTGGGGAAATCAATTCGAGTAGTACATAACACGTACAGATATATCAACCGAAATCATTCAACCGATTGTTTGAATAAAATAAAAATTTAAATACAGTCATATGTGTCTATGTATCTATATACTTCTGTCGAAGCTTTGCTACAATTTCACACGTTGAAACACACTGTGACGGATTGTACAGAATTAAAACAAAAAAAAATTCTCACAATCCCAATTGGCATTCTCATAAAAATTAAATGATAAAAGATTTTTTTTTTTACACTTTTTTAATTTTTTCAATTTCTTTTCCTTTATATTTTTTTTTTTACAGTGTTCACACCATTGAATTTTTATACCACATCAATGACGATATTTAAAATGCTTTATGATAAATAAATAAAATAAAAAAATAAATAAATTATCAATATAATGTTTGAATAAAAATTAATGAAATTATTTTATTTTATCATCTACATCAATAATAATTTCATTATTATTTTTTATCAATAAAATTTTTTTTTTATATTTTTTTCGTTTATGTATTTTTTTTTTCGACACCCGCGTTGACGTGTAAAAGCAACGGATATTACCACATACAGCAATATGGCACAGCTGTGTGTTGAGATGTGCGAGCACGTTTACACAATATTTCCCCCCGTCCCAAAAATTAAATTCATACTCAACTCCGATCGTGTATTCATTGGAACACGTTGCAGCGTGTTGAATGGAGCTTTGTATAGGTATATACGTATCATTCAATAGTACTCTCAAATGCTGTGTGTGACTTTTCGATTTCACATTCCCGGAAAACCAAGAGAAACGTGAAATTATTTTCCATAGTAGTATTTATAATACTATCATGGCTTACATATAGACGTAAAATATTAATTTACATACAGAGTAAAATTTAATTAAAAATATTTCTATTAATTTAATTCATTTCATTTCAATTATATATTTATTTTATTTCATTTCAATTATATGTTTATTTTTTTTTCATATATATATTTTTTTATTTTATTACAATTATATATTTATTTAATTTTTTTTCCAATTATTTATTTATTTTATATTTTTCAATTATATATTTATTGAAAAACAATTTTTTTTTCAGTTATAGATTTTTTTATTTTATTACAATTATATATTTATTTATTTATTTATTTTTTTTTCATTTATTCATTTATTTTATTACAATTATAAAATTATTTTATTTCATTTCAATTATATATTTATTTATTTATTAATTTATTTTTTAATTATTTATTTATTTTATTTTATTTCAATTATAAAATTATTTTTATTTCAATTAAACATTCATTTTATTTAATTTCAATTAAATTTTCATTTTAATTTCTTATCAATATTTATAATTCATATTTATATCACTCCTTTATCTTCCTATCATTTCTAAATTATTCCTATATATTAATTATTATTTTATTACAATTACTACATATATCTTTATATTTATACATACATATAGTATACAAATATAACTACATACAAATAAAATAATTCATTTAAACTATTCTATTCACGTTTTCACCCTTGGGAACAAGACTACTACTATATAGAAAACCACCCGCGACTGGTATAATAAGTGGAATCGATTATTCCGTTAAGGGCGATATGCAAATGATGGTGCGCGTCTTCTTCCCTCTGTCGCTGGTTACCATGCGAGTTAAAACGTCTGCTGGCGCGCGTGATTTACCACACTTCTCCAAGAAAAAAAAAAATAATTGAAAAAAAAAAAATAATAAGATAAAAATGGCTTTGGTAGAATTCACGCGCGACATGGGAACGAACCAGCAGGTCAAAGATCTCTATATAATCCCCATAAAAACACATGACATGAACGTCTTCGTAAATCTCACAAAAAAAAATTTTTTTTGGTCATTTCATTTATATACATACAAACACAAAATAAATATTAAAATACGTAAATTAAATTATATTAAATATTAATATATTTATTTCATTGATGAAATAATAATAGCTATAATTATTATTTTAATCTAGTATTATTATGCTATTAATAGTGTATGATGAATAATGAATATAAATATGTGCGTTGAGGTATAACTGTATTTTACAAGGAGAGAAATTGTGCGAAACATATGGGCTATTACGGATGCGTTGATAGGCTGTATAACTCAAGCATGAAAATATATACCAAGGAAATTTCAACTCCCAACGAACGTCATTCCCTTTATTCAGCACACTTATATCTTATCGTACACTACGATCCTATGTATCTTTACCTGCATACATACATATATAAGTGTTGACTATCATCGTAAAAGTCAGTCATAATTCATACACTAGCTGACAATGCAGCAAATTTTATAGTTCACTTTCACGTTGAAACACGTTAATAACACTGTGGCATACAGGTGCCAACTGTCAATTATTATATGGATGACTTCAAGCAATTTAAACCACTCAAAAATATTGGAAAAAATATATAAACATGTTTATAAGTGTATATTCATGTTTAAAAGTAGATAGAATTATGTAGATATGATAGAAGTCATTAAATATTCGTCGATCGATTAGATAAAAAAATCTGATGACAGCTAAAAGATCAATGAGTATGTCGTGTTTGTAATTAATCATAAAATAGAAAAAAAAAAAGTGAAAACTATTTTTTATATAAATGTGAAATAGATCTAGGGTAATGTTCTATATTATTATCGGCAATCGTGGAATATAAATGAGCGGCCATTTTGCATCATTCAGAGGATGATTCTATGTAAAAATGAATCATACTATGTATAAAAGACCTGAAAAATTTTTAGACAATGCAGAATTTTTATTAAATTCTAAAAAAAAAAAACAATGGAATATAAACAAATATAAGAGAAATATGGAGTTTAAAAGTGTATTATAAAATTCTTTGAGCTATTAAAAATCATAGTACAATTGAATACCCGTACAGAATATGACTTACACATGTATATAAAATTTTTTAAGGGGTTGTATATAAAAAAATGAGTGCCTCGGTCCATTGCAACGATAATGCCAGCATCCAAACCCGACACTCGATGTTTATTGCAGTGCATTGACCTCTCAATATATAAAAGAAGCTTGGGGTCAAGTCGTTTGGGACAAAAAACAAAAAATGACTCTCTGTACATACATACATACACATATGTATATACATAAATTCATACATACACTATGTATTGGATGCTTTTATCGTAGAAAATGTGCGATCGAAAAACAGAAAATGCCATCGTAAAAACAATTCACATATGTGCACAGTAAAAATAATTCACAGAAATTTATGAAAATAAATTAAATAGTTATATCGTATTATTATTTATTAAATATAAATGGATTAAATCTCCATATAATTCATATTGAATTTCGACATTGTCAATAATATAATGTGTAATTAATTAACGCGAGCCGTTAGACATCTCAGTCAAAGCATGAATCAAAGCTAAAGCTCCACATTATAACACACATTCATTCATACATACAAACGTTCTCACATATATATACATATTCGCGTGTTTAATTGTGTAAGGTATTCTCTCACTACTTACTGGACAAACCCCTGGGTCACTTCACCTACAGCGTTGTACTAAGCACATACCATTTATCATTCGCCCTCAGTAAACGTGCCCATGGCAATTACGTCACGAGAACTCTCATGAACATTTGATAAATTAATTTAATGTATTTATTCCTAAACTATTACGCTAATAATACAAATCAATATGTGTATATGTACTTGAAGATATTTTCATTATGATTTTTCCTGCATTTAATGGCATGATGGGAAGAAAATAAAAAATAAATAAATGAAGAAAAATAAAAAGTCGATGGTGAATTTCTCAAAGGATCAAGAGATAAAGACAATTTTCTTTAATATATATATAGCGGAAGTAACGCCAACGACTTGATCCCTATACACGCTCAGTAAAACACAAGACCACATTTACTTTTTTATTATTTTTAATATATATATAGGTATAGGGAGTTGGTATTGTAGTTGACTCTGGTGTGTTTTTGGGATGAAACTCATGTCTCATCCGAGGAAGCCAAAGCTTTTGTTTCACGAATGCCGAGACAGCCTCTTTTATCCTTTTCGACGCCCCATTTTTTTTTTTCAGGAACTATATACACTTACGCGCGCAAAACCAAAACTAAATATATATTTATATAAAAATATATAC
>JAQQBR010001833.1:4282638-4293057 GCA_030347285.1 Microctonus hyperodae | reverse complement strand
AAAAAAAAAAAAAAGAATAAAGAAATTCTATTGAAAAATATTTTATATTCTCTTCTTTATTATGAAAACATCAAAGCTTTAATAATCACACGGAATATTTATTTATTGATTAAATAATCCCCAGTAGAATCTCCTCGTATTAATAACTTTTAATTATACTCATAATTCATTATAATCACTCACATAAAACATCAATTACCTACGCTCAATTTATATGATACTTGTAAATATTTAAGAACATCCAATCATTATCACATTGATAGTACATATAATTTCTTTTATATACACATTTATTTCATGTATTATACTAATAATATATGATAATAATACTTCTCATAAATAGTTATTAACGTATACATAAAATCAAATACAATTTAAAATTTATAATGACGATTTAATTATACACGTAACTATCTATACATATCCCCGATGTATGTATACATATCTGCATATAAAAGTTCATTGTATGGGGTAGGTTTATCGTCAGGTCAATCCATTAATGACGAACACGTGAGCCACCATCGTAGCTCACGTCCGCTCTCGGCTTGCATTCAATTCGTATAGTCGTTGGCGCTGGCAGTTCACTGTACACAATCACCCTCTTTACCCCTTAGCCATTCTGTTGCGTACCACCCATTCGTTGCCATTCTGCCTTCACTCTAGGCCACTCGACGAAGCAATTTCGAGTGCACTCGCAACAATAACGTCAGCTATAGAAATGTTCTCTATATCAATTTCCTGTATATATATTTGTGTGCATGCGAGCTTTATTGGACAATTGCGTTTTCAATCACTCATAGAGTCTAATTATCTGATAATTCTTTTTTTTTTATTTTCTCATTATATATTCATTTGGAATGATGATTAATGTGAGGGTGTATTTCGTCGTTAGGAGTAAAGTGATATTAAAAAAAAAGAAGAGAGAATATAGATAAATGGGAAATTAAAAAGAAATGTGAAATGAAATGGAATAAAATAATTGAGGCAGTTTTATTTATTTTAAGTATTGAGTGAGATGAATGAGGAAAAGTTTGAATGTAGAAGAAAGAGGAATAGAGATAGACAAAGGACAAAGAAATGTAGGAATTGGAATCGTTGGACTGACCCACTTTGGTCAGAATGAGACAAAACGATCTAACGAATCACCACATTTTTACCATTTTTATCACCTTCTATTTTACGTTTTCTCTATATTTCGGTATTTCCCTCACTTTGTTCATTTTCTTTCACACTCTTCACCTATTTTTATTTCCTGTACACAAATTGTTCGCCAAGCAGCCACAAAACCCCACTACTAGTTCGTATCACTCGTTATTCGAAATTTACATTTCATAGTGGCTCGGTGGCAATCGATAAATCCACAAACTTTAATCAACAACGTTGTTGCAATGAATACCTTTCGATAAATTTGTTTTTTATATTTTTTTTTCTCGATATGAATAATATAGTTATATATAATTTTATTATTTATTTCTTTTTCCAAGAAATATATCCAATAAACTTTGTGTTTACCTGTAATTATTATCACATCATTTAATTCATTTTTTTTTTATTGTGATTGTCTGATTTTATTTTCTTCCGTTCAATTTTATTTTCAATGTTTCGTGTTGACTTGAAGACAGTTGAATAGTTAACAACTCAAACTATGAATAAATATCACAACGATCTATAAACACGCACAATGAATTGAAGAAAAGCACTTTGAGAAAACATATAAGTGCAACCGTTTAATATTGAAATTCAGTTGAGAAAAACTATGCAAACTGCGGGCGATGAGGTTGGAAATAAGTAAAAACAAAAATGTTTTTATGCACAACGATAATATAAAACTACTTTTACCGTCGAACATAAAATTGTAAATGTATACACGTGTGTAAAATAATATATATACATACTATTATACGTGTATGCAATGACCAAACGCATAACTATTATTCAGACGGGTTTATTATAAAAAAAAAAAAATATTACCTCATATAATGCACAGACTGCTGCTATTATCATTTTCTCGTTAGTGGTTAAGCGTTAGCAATCTTTTCTTTTTTTTTTTTATTCATATACTACTTTATAATTCTATGTGCAGTGTGCACATCATATTTAAATTTAATTTCAGTACACACACACACACACACGATGATGCAGGTAAATCAACCAACTAAAATTAAAAAAATCCGTCAATTCATTCAAAATTTAAAATTCACATATTTTTTTTTTCTATTCTCTTATTTCTTTGTTTGGAAAATAAATTATCTTCCATGTACAATGGGGTATAAAAATTTATTTTAAATTATGAAATGACATATTTATATTAAACTCCAGCTAAAATTAATCAAAGTTGAATGATAACCAACGATCTTCCTTTATGAAAACGCAGAGTATCTATACCACCTTCTCACTCGGCCTTTCTCTCGCGTCCCTCACTATACTATTATGGTATACGTGCTTTATGCGGACAGCGTGCAATTGGCTGATCTTTATCCACGTGGCGTAATCATGGGAATTAAGAGCCACGAGGAATATTAAACCCCTGTGGACTTAACACGCGTTATGTGGTCGATTGAAATTTACATAATTGCGCGCGCAGTGTCCTTTTAACAGTCCACACACTCGTAATAATTCAACTCACTTATTCTATGTATATACAAGCCCACATATACCATTGTGTATTATTTTTAACGATGGTAGGTTTATGCCTGACGCACACATCTGGTACTTGAATTTAATTTACGATATGGAAAAAAAAAATGGAACGAAAGAAATGAGAAAAAATTTTTTTTTTTTTTTAATAATGATAAAAATTTCTCTACGACCGTTCAAATGATTTTACAAAAGTCAAATGATTTAATTATATTTAATGCGAATTTTTAATCAAAAAATTTTTATTTTAATACATTGATATACTACAAATATCGATACGATATTATTTATGGATTAATGTTATTAAATATATTTAATTCATTAAATAGATATTGATTAATTGCCAACTGGCAATATTCTCACCTTGATAATCATCATTACTCCACTATCTATGTATATGCAATTGGGGTGAGAGGCCCAACGGGCCATTAGTTTAACTGTATGTACTTCGCGTATACAACTATGTACACATATATTGTATATAAATTCGCAAACGTAATCAATCTATTAAACAGTAATGGCGATAGTGATGCTAATGATGTGTCGGCACGTTTACTCAAGTATATAAATAGCATTAATGTCTGTGCGTGTGTGCTAAAAATAAATTTTAATAGGAAAAAAAAAATGAATTGAAAAAAATACATAAATGGTATTTGAGCTTTTTCATTTATTTTCATTTACTTATTTATAATATTTATAATATGTTTAGCATCAATTTCAAAGTTTATAAAAATATTAACGTGTGTTATAGGTATAATAAAAATGTACAATCAATTTGTGGCTTGAATGAAATTGTTACCATTGTTGATAAACACAAAGTTGAATTTTATCCACAATGCAATATACACCAGCAATATAAACTTTCGAATTACTTCGATATGTTTCTCTTCCCCTCCACCGATCTAGTTTTTGGTCGCTTGCAACGGTTCCAGATTGAGCTAATCCGCCTTAAGGCAATTCTCGTTTGGACTAAGCTTTATTTGTTGCAATTTCGTCTCTCTGAATTGTGAAACCCAACTTTTTGGCAAGTCTGACCAATTCATTCTACTACTACTACTGTCGCTGTTACTGTACTATTATTACAGTTCTTGAAACTGCCACTACTATCAACATCCTGACCTTTACTACTCTTTCTTATAAAACTAATCTATATTCAGGCTGCCTAAAGTTTATTAATTTTCGTTAGTTAATATTAATTTACATTGTTGGAAAGTTAGAAAAAAAAAATGGTTAAAAAAATTTATGAAGGAAAAAAATTAATAGGATAAAATAAATAAATATTAAATAAACTTTGAATTCACTTCGGGAATTACGACAATGTGTTTGTAAATTTAGTAGCGCGTATCATTACTTATACAAACTACACAATTGGCCAGCGGCAATATTTTCAGTACAGTGAATATCGTGAATACAGTGAATAAACTCCATATTGCATCCGACATTAATTTGAAAATCAGTATTATTGTTCAGCAACATAATTATCCACCTATTTTTCAATTTTAAATTCCAATCAAATTAGTAATTATATATTAATTATAAATAATTATAATAATACTGACGAATAATATTTTAATTAATTAAAATATTGCATTACATGAAGTTATTATATTATATTAAATTATATTTTTTTTTTTAAAGTTAATAAAATTGTGAGAATATTATCAAGTAAATCCTGTTTATGCTACAGGTAAAAAGTGTTGATAATAAAGTGGAATATTGCAATTTTTAAATTTATAGAGGCATAAACGAATTTTTGGTTGGCTGTGGGAATTATTAAAATTAAATTTGTTCATCATTAGAGAAGTAAAGCGAGATTTTATTTATCCTTGGACTCTTCCATTCAAAAAAAAATATATGTATATTTAAAATGGCCAACTTCTAGCTCGAGAGAGGGGGAATTAGTAACGGCTATGTCTGGTTGAGTATATATTATGGCTTAACTACTTGCGATTAATAGCTATCCACTTATTCTACTTCTTCTCCGCTGTGCTTTTTTAAGTAACAGAATAAGAAGAAAAATTTCCGCCAAATGATTCGTTGCTTCCGCCAAAGTGCATTACAGTCTCACAAAGTTTTCTCCTTCATACCGAAAAGCTACAAATAAATTTCTTCATGTACAGTGACGTCATAGAGAGTAAATGAAATATACAATATATAAACCGAGTGAGTTTTTAATTTCCGTAAAAAATATTTTATAAAGCGAGAGATAAAAGAATGATGAAAAAAAATTTCAAAACTTTATTTATTAACATTAATATAAAATAATAAATAATACAAACAACTAGTTTATTAATAATCTATTAATTTATTGACCAGTTTAAATTATACTCCCATAAAAAAATTTATTTATCAACGAAAAAAAAAAAATTAAAAAAATTCCAAGAAGCAAATTATACATTATTTAACTCGTTATTGGATTTATTGATTGTTAAAAGCATTATGCAGTATTATCGGTGATTACGATCGTGTTCCTCGTCCGACGGAAATGCTGACAATGAAATTATATACTCAATATTCCCAAGTATATACATACTTGTTTCAATTCTGGTTTATATTAAATGTTCTATTCTCTTCCTTTGTCCTGTCGTTCATTCCACTTCATTTTATTAAGTTTCGTATCTATGAATTATCTCCCAGATGTATAATATCCACTACACTATTCTCATTCGCCTTTCCGACGAGATTCAATTTATAACAAAAATAAAAATCCTCCGGCAGCACGCCGAAGATAATTGCATTTGCGCCCGAGAATTTCGACCGTCGAAATAGCGCGATGATGAAAATCGCCTAGGTTAGGTTAGCATCTACAGGTCTACATGCCATCCTCTTTCTCTCATATACATATACATAGGTAAAATACACACACATATATACAACCTATACATACATGTATATCTTCGGTTCTCGCTCTTGGTTAGTTAATTAATTTACGAGTTTGATGCGATTGCTGTGTTCGGCGTCAGCTAGATTATCAAGTATAGCGTATCACGGATATTTATTGTTCGAAATTGTTAATTCAATTGATAAACAAAATGTACATCAAACAAAACATTATTATTCTATATGTATAAACATAGATATATGCACTTTATTACATGATTTTAATTATAAATATTAATTAATTAATATTATTTTAATATATGATATTAGTAATCGTTTTCTTTTTCAATTTATATTATTTTGTTGTTTTAGTTATTTTTTTTTTTGTATTATAAAATTATTAATTGGTTGTTGGAGTAATATTTTTAATTATATAGATTCAATTTTAATGATTCAATTGAGTTATATTTGAAGTATATAAGTATGTGTGTGTGTTCGTGACAAAATGTCAATGCATGGAAACCACATAAATACTTCTAATCGAGAGCTTTTTTGCGTGATGGCTTGGGTATATAGTTATAATCCTTATCTAATTCATGTCTTACATATTTCAAAGGCTTCAATCTTTTTTTTTTTTTATGAAATATGGTGGGAAAAAATTTTTTATATCAATTTATAATTCAATATTATTGAAGGTGACATTATTGCATTTATTTTGCAATGCAGTATTTATGTTTAATATATTACATTAAATATGTTTGAGTATACAAAAGCGTTTGAGTGTTTAAATTTAATTTATATTCTAGAAAAATTTTATTTCAAACATCAACTACAGGATATAATTAAATATTATCATATAATTATAAATCATTTTTGAAGAGTTGTTAAATGAAATATTTAATTATGAGTCCTTCATTGTGCTCGTTAATATTAATTTATTTATACAAGAAAAATCACGTTTATTTAACATGATTTTTTTTTTTGTATTTATATTCATTTTTATTTCTGTTTTTAATTTTTTTTACTTTCTTTTTGTGACATAATTATTTTTTAATAACGGTGGTTCAATGTACTTTGCTATGGATAAAAAACATAAATGAAACACGAAATAAATAAATAAAAAATGATATTGAACCAGCCGTTGAAAAGTGCCAGCAAAAAAATACCATTGGGAAATATAAAGCGACACAAACGATAGAACACAAGCAAATAAATATATTTATGTATACACATATGTATTTGTAGAGATAGGAAAGAGGAAAAGGTTGGATAGGGGCATTGGAGATTGGGAAAAAAGCTGCAGTGAGAAGAGGACATTTTCATGGCTGACTTTATGCCCATGGGGTGCATATAGGATGTTCACTGTTATTTCATACAATATTCCCCCTGTGTTTTGTAATGAACCGTTAAATTTATGAATATGATATTATCAAAATGGCGCACGTGATTGTAGTCAGACAAAAAATAATACCGACTATTGTATCGAATATTGCTACGTGCCAAAAAACACTTTTGGCTTCATATTCAACAATAAAAATAATAACCATTCACTAGAAATAATATTCTAGCGATTTAAAAATATTTTTGTTTATTCAAGAAAAATAGAAAACGAAATTTAAATATTTGAAATATTTTTTTTATCCAATCCTTTTGGCATTTTTCCCTTGATCGTAAATTGATAAAGTGCATCAGCAGCATCTGTTTGTTATTTTTATATGTGCGAATGAGAGCTTGAATTTTTTACGTGGCTATTCTATTAAAGCTTGCAGTAGATGAACTTGTGTTAACCTCGTCACGTGTAGTAGAGCTTTCAATAAAATACTGATGTTTATTTTTCTGATGAACAAGTTCAGAATAATAAAAGAACTAAAAATATTGATATATAAAAATTCACAAAAATAATCTTAGATAAAATTAATATTTTTACTTTGATTAAATTTTTTTTTTTGCCTTTTATTTTTTCATTCTTTATTGTATTCTTGTTATAAAACAATAAAATATTTATATTTTTTTACGAGGTAGTTTATTATATATATTTAAATATATACATTCAGAAAAATACCTACTGTTTTACGATCACAATTTTTTTTTTTTCACTCAAAGATCTCGTGCAAATGTTTAGTGAATAGTGGACACTTAAATTATAAGATACAGGTGTACTTATTTTATTTTCCTTTTTATAATTTTATTTTTATATTTATTCATAAAAAACATGAACGAATTTACATAACAAGACTAACAAACACTTAAACATGATTTTTCCAAGATATGTAATTACAATTATTCATAACGAAGGAAATAACGAATAACAAAAAAAAAAAAAAAGGCGACATACTTATTCCCCTGTTGTCTGACAGTAACTACTACTCTTCAACAATTTCTAACTCACCTGCTTCAACCGCAAATCAAAAGAGTCTTTCATACAAGCGCGACACTACTAAAATAAAAAAAAAATCCCCGTGTTCTTTGGAACAGGTCTAGAAAGTCGTTGAGAAGAAACAACCACCACCTTGTCGTCGTTGGGGAGGCCGCACATCGATCCATTCAAAGAAACGAGAACAAGTAAAAAGCGTGGAGTAAAAAAAAAATAAAATAAAAAAAAAAGATAGAAAAAAAAAACTAGCACGCGCACCTGACCGACAAAAACATCTCTGTCGCTTTTGTTTGTGCCCCCCTCAGTCTGCGTCCCACCGGGATCGCGATAGCGATTTCTAGTCGCACATGAGCTTTTGTTGAACAAAAGCTCCTAGATTATCGCACACATATACATCGAAATATATACACATTTCTTTTTTATTTCTGTTTTTATTTTCTTCCTTATTTTATTCTCCTCGCACATAGTACTTTGTTTCTTATTTCTTCTATTCATCTACGAAAATATATTGAATTATTCTACTGGTCATATTATTTACTGTGACAGGGTTGAAATATTTTTAATCACCAGTTTATATTATTATCAATTACGTAAATATTTATTTATATTATTTATATTCATTTTTCATCATTGTTAATGTTTCAGATGGAGAAATGATTTGAATTGTGGAATATTTTCGGCCATAAATATTGGCAGGCGATTTTGTATTGGCAAACATGAGGATAGCTCTGATTCTAGTGACCCTCATCCTCGAGATACATTTATATTCTATTGGTAAGTAATAATATTATATTGAAATATATACGTGTACAGATATGTATAAATAAATCGACACATGAGGGAGGCAATGAATAAACTATGTTCAACGGTTTTCATTCGAATATTTGCGGTCATGTGTTCTCGGTTGGATGAGTATAAGCGATAATAAATTATCGGTGGGTTTTTGATAAAAAAAAAATTATGAAATTTTTTTTTCTTTCGTTTTTGGAACAAATCCAGAAGTATGCTATTGGAGTGCAGTCATTCACCCATGTCATCGACAAAGAGATATATATCTTCACACAGTTCTTTACTAGACTATTGGAAATAGCTTATCATATAGACGGATTAAGCGTATTGATATTTCCCTTACAAATAAAATAAAAAAAAACATGGAGGAAGAAAAATTCTGGGAATAAATCATACATGTTCATATGAATTAATTAATAATTGGTATTATTATTAAGTAAATTAATTGGATAATTTCTGGAAGGTAGAATTATAAATAATTTAGTATTAAGGAAATTTTAAATTATTCCAATTGATTTTTTTTTTTAGTTTAGAGTTATTATTAATTTTTTTTTTATGGTTTTAGTTTTTTTTATTTTTGCTTTCTCTTTATTTTGTCGATTGGAAACTTCCTGATGGTTAGTAGTAAACTAGATGATCTTCGTGTCGACGCCAAAAACACTTAATTCAAGCGTCTTTCCTCTTTAGCTCGAGTTGTAATTTCCGGATTCGATAACGTTTCTTAGAAAACCACTAGCAGTTGATGGCGGCGGTGGTAGTAAAAGTTTTGGTGTAAGGTTCACTCTTTCTTACCCCTTTCATACTTCATATCCAAAATTTGACAGCACGACAAAACAAACACTAAAAATTAGTGTAATAACACTTTTGAAATATTTTCGATAATCGATTTTTCTATAAATATTAAAATAGAAATTAAATAATTTCCCTATAGTTAATAAAAATAATTAAAAAAATTTTTTCAACTGAAATATAATTCAATCATAATGTATTATTTTTTACTACCGAGGTTTTAATAATGATAATTAATTAAGAAACACAAAAAATAATGAAAGTAAAAAAAATTTGAAGAAGTTTATACATTTTAGTTTTACTGAAAATATTATGAAATAATTAACACAATGAGAAAGAGAACTTTGGTAACACTTCGTAGAAACTTGCACTGAAGTTTATCAGAAATTATACACACAAAACCGCTCGTGTACTTCTCTAATTAGCATTGAGGCGTAATAGATTTAATTAATGGATTGCCTTTAGCTGTGAGTAAATTTGATATGCTGAATATTCCAATATAATATTATACGAAGATACTAAAAATATAACCCATTGTATAAATTAATATATGAACAATTGTGAATACTTAAAGCTGTTCAAATAGAAGCCCTTTAGTTGACATTTAACACAACTTGAAGACAGTACCAATGAAATAACCATATTTGCATTAAATGGTTTCAAATCAAGTTTGTTGTTTGATTTTAGTGATATATGTTCGTTTAATTTATCTAACTATTAAAAGTTATATTACATCACATGTGTAAATTTACTTTATAATAATTAAACTCTCCATCTTTCCTTCACACAGATAATTATTTACAAATCACTACAACATTGAACAAAGAACAATTATAAAACAAAATTTAAAACATAAAAATTAAATATTACCAAATTTATTTCAGGTAATATTTTTTTTAATATACTAAAATGTATCTACTATTTAAAAATCATAAAAAGCTTTTTCAGCATTTGAAGAAATATTTACAAATGTCGAGTAATAAAATAAATAAATGAACGAATAAAAAATT
>JAQQBR010001833.1:4266858-4277330 GCA_030347285.1 Microctonus hyperodae | reverse complement strand
TATCACATAATTTATATCGCTATTTACGAGTATACTCTGAGCTCTTAAAATAAATCAAAAACAATAATTTATACACAAATAAACATAAATATACAAATAATTCAAAAAAAAAAATATATATGTATCTATTTATATTTTATTTTTACTTCAGGCGTCAGATAAAATTTTAAATAACATTAAAAACATTGAAAAATTGACATTAATTAATATCGTATTTTTTTTTATCGCTGCAATGCGGTTAAGAATTTTTTTTTATCATCATGACTATGAAAGTTGGCCACTGGTTCAAAATCAATAATAATATCAAGCGGTGCATCTAATGAGGTCTATCAAGAATATTTATTTAACATTATCAAGGAGAAATAAGACGCTGAAATCATGAAAAAAAAAAATATACATACACGTATATATATTCAGATATGTATACAATGTAATACAAACATCTATATAATATATATTCATAAACACGTTACATATACAGAATCGTTTTGTGCGTGATACAAACTCGCGTGGTAAAGTACTTCTGGACGGTGTTGAATGTTGACTGGTACGATGCCTGGTACAGTTAAAACCCTTAATGCATCTACATATACATTTACACATACAGTTACATATATACACCTTCTAAACTTTCTTCCGAGGTCAATACTGTGTGTATGTGCACCTTGAGAGTTCATTTTCACTATCGAACGATCAAAAAACCTATCTTCCTATGTATATATTTCCTCCAATATTTTTTTTTCTTCTATAAATATCAATATTAACTAATTTTATTCGTCAATTTCTTGTCAATATAAAATACAAACCTTGAAAAAATAAATTAACTACTAAAGATCTATATTCTATATTGTCAATACATTACATATATACTTATGTATATATTAATATATATAATATATATATCCGGAAACACGTGTGTAATATGTTAGATAATATGTGTCCATTGTGAAAAAGATTAATTTTATTTTTAGTACAGGTAATTAAAATTAATGATGTGATTTGCGTAGGAGCATAAAAATAATTATTATCTAATGAACATTATACATATTTAAATACATATGTATATAGATATATATATATTTAATGCATGCAAAGAGAAATAAATAAAAACTTGCACGGCGTTATATTCTATTGTGAACGAATATAATGAAGCTGCTAATTAAATTAGTATGACCCGATTGAATTATCGCCTACGAAATTAAAGAATATCTATACTGAGAAAAAGAAAATAAGGAAGTAATTATTCGTATAGGATTTATTAATTTATTTATAATTATTTACCCGGGCAAATGTGCACCATATCCTTGTCGAAAAAATTGTTTTCGTTGTTCATTAGTCACCGGATTAAATACCATATTTACATTTGCAACAAATACAAATAGAATGTAAATGAAAAAAAAAAAAAAATTTACAAATATAAAAAAAAAATGAAGGATAAGTAATAATGAATAATAATACACTTCACTATTTAATTAGAGATAATATCAATGAGAATTGTATCAAGTATAAATTTAATTTCTTGTTTAAATACATTCTTATTTATACTATTTCTGTATCGTTCACCGCGATAACTATAACGGCATTTTATAAATAGATATATTAAATTTCATTAACCGAAGATTTTTATTTATTTATATTATTTATTTACTAATATACAGAGAGAAATAAACGACGAATAAATAAATCGCGGGCGCGTTCCACGCGGTTGGCGCGCCAAGTGAAATAGAACTGTGTAGAGTCGGACAGAAAATATAATACTACATTACACAAAGTCATGCCGGCCTACTAAACCTATGTCCCCACTATTTACTTCTGCTATACATGCATCGTAGTATGTATATGTATGTATGTACACTTGTCTTTCTTCTTTTCACCTTCTCCATCATCATTCCGCCCCAACTATTAAACGGAAACCGCACCTCATTACACCGGAACAAATTTTTTTTGACGTTTGAATTGATTTCATCCGTCAAATTGGATTTTAAATTATATTTACAATTATACACTTATATAAATCACAGACAATGAATACTTTTTTTTTTTATTTTCCTGCATTAAATATATATGTATATATTAATGTAAATGCGTGAATTTTGAAGCTATAAACGGAATGAGTGGGGAAAATAATTTTTTTTTTTAAATATAGAATAATATTACAAGAAATTTTGTTGACAAAATGGTTGATTGTATGTCAAAGTCTATTCGAATTGCAAAGCTTGTTGCAAAAGAAAATTAATCGATATCTCAAGGGTTGAATGCACCAACATCTTCACTATATAATATCAAGTGTATATACATACGTAAACATGTATATGTATGTAAATACAAAAATATAATTTTTATTCTCAACTAATAATTATATGTTATTTAATTTGTATTTTAAATTTAGAACTAGATTTTTTTTTGTGAATTAAATATTGTCTTAAGTGAATCAGTGTAAAATAGATTTTTAAAAAATGATAAAAATAATAAATAATTTAATTTAAATTACCCGGGGAAGAAAATGAAATTTAAAATACGATAATTTACCGCTGATCGGTAATTATTCCAACATTTGGTATCTATCCAATAATCGATAACACAGTTTAAACTATATAAATAATTCATCTGAAAAAAAAATTATAAATCAATTTAATATTATTTTAAAAATTACTCAATTCTCTTAACACCTCTTATCAAAACTAAAATGATAATATTTGTAATACAAATATCTACACGTATCTGAAAATAAATCGTAACATCAAAATGAATCATCATTTATTTTTTTCACTATACATATACATATAAATAATCACACACTTATCACCTATCTATTTTTAAAATAACATTCATATAAATACTAAACTAAAAATGTTTATTAAATTAATCATAGATTATAAAATCTACAATTTCAACGATAAAACGAATGAGTAAACAGATTTACGCCGAATTTATCCACATACACATAATAACAATACATATACATACATAAAATTTCACACATAGATAAATTGGTATATTGAATTTACTCACACGTTTATCTATGTATAAATACAATAGTGTAAATATCGATTTTTAATTCTGCATCAGGTTTGTGACGCCTACGTACAGACAAAAATATATATCTCCTTGTACACATATGTATCTATACATATATTCATCCATACATATATACATACATACTGGGATAATGCAATAGAATATTTTGTATTTGAAATAGTAGAGGGAAAAAGAGTTAATCATAATAGAAAGCAAAAGAATGAAAAAGTATGAAAACGAATGCGCAGATGCGACCGTTAAAAACACCACGCAATAGACTACCCTAACGTCGTAGTAAATATATATAATACATAGTACACTACCTATATACTTCCCTATTAAATGGCAACGCACTAAAATTTCAATACATGAATACGCACGTAACCTTGAAATAATAAACAAACACAAATACAAATAAATCATCAAATAAATAATACAATTAATATCTCATATATAATAAATAATATATAATAAAATAAATATATATAATAAATAATATATAATATATTTGTTTATTTACTAAATAATATAAACTACAATTGTAAATTATATATACATATATTTGAATAATTTAATTTAAACTATTTATAAATATCTATTTAGTATAATTCATTTAAAAAAAATGAAATTAAAAAAAAAAACATTTTTTTAAAACGTCATAGATTTATATGTATATATGTATAATATATTTATATGGATAGGTTATAGAATGTAGATAGATATAGATGTGTCCATATAGTATATATCGGTATATACGAGATAGTTGTGTGAGTATATAAATATACAGAGGGGAAAATCAATGGTTTTACTCTGTGACGTACAAGTCCCGCCTTATTGTGAGCCAATGAGAACAACGCTATCCCCACTATGTTGAAACTATTGGACGAGTCAGTTGGTGCACGCCGCCAAGCGTTTTCATTCCGAAACTGGCTACTGTGGAGATCGCACGAAGAAACTCTGTACTCTTTACGCTACGAAGATATATTGACAAAACTGGTTGGAAAAGCAGAGCACCAATATAACGTATTTCGATCGATCAACTCGACAAGTATTAGAGAGACGGAGAAAAATTTATTAGTATTAGTGGTGATTATATTTTCTGTTTATTGTAAACGTGAGTGTATTTGTGAATATTGTGTTTTAATAAATAGAAGAAATATAATAAATTTTTTTGTTGCGAGAGAGGATAAAGAAAAAAATTGGAAGGCATTTATGGTTAATTGATAATTTGTTTTGTGGGAGAATAATAATATATTTATTATTAATTTTTTTTTTTTTTTTTGATAATATATTAATTTAATTTGTTTTTTTTTTATGTGAACAATTTATAGTATTGAATGTACTGTTGGTTGTTTTAATATTTATATATAAATATTTGAATTGAACATACGAGAATAAATACAGTCGGGGTGCATTACGTATTATCGAGATGGCGTTTATGATGCCCGTAGTTAAAAACGAGTGGGATATTTACAAGACCAACCGGAGTAGACGCTCGTCCGAGTGTTCCAATCCTCAGGCTTGTCGCAGTCGAAAGGTGAGTCAGAGAAAATTAATGGTTAAGAGGTGTAATGGTTAATTTTTGTGTATGAGTATGTCATTAAGACGAAACAAAATTGTATAAGGTGTAAGGAATAATGGAGAGAGGGAGGGAGAGAGGGTGAGATTGAAAATGTAATGGGAAAATTTCTGATGCAATTTTTAAGAGTAATATAAAATTATGAGAAAAATAATGAAATTATAAAAACAGAAAAGTTAATTATTTTTCTTGTGTTTTTTTTTGTTTTGTAGATTGCATTTTTTTTATAAATATTTATGCGACAATTAAAGGGAAAAAAAATTTTTTTTGATGAATTTTAAACGTGGATTTTAAAATTATTTTCATTTTTACGCCAGTTTGTAAAGTCAAATTACGTAATATTGTAAAGCAGATTTCATAATAATGTGTGTGTATTTGTGTGAATGTGTATTATAAATATATATTTATAAAGTCAGTAACATCGGTGTTATTAACATCAAAGGATTTTAACTTTAAAATTTTTTTTAATTTGATTTTCGTCTGAAAAATCGCGTGATGTCTGATTAGCATCTTTTGCTGGCGCCTTTGTGATTATTTGTACCATATAATAATTTTATACTTGGCATCCAGGTGGTATATAAATAAATTATATACATATACATACACGAATGAGTATTGTTGTATATTTATAAGTTTCTTTTTTCTTTTTGAAAAGAGAATTAGACACGCGCTCGTTGAGTAACGGTTGGTTTCTTTGAGTTGACTGACAAGAAAGATGTCATACACCTCTTGGCCTTCATTTTTTTTATCTTCTCATTATCACAATATTTCATATCACGTTTTGTTTTTTTTTTATTTAAATAATATTCACAATATCTGTTGTAAAATCATGATTTATTAATCTCAATAATCACATTAATTTTTTATGACTTAACTTCGATTAGATAAATGAAATTATTATTATAAATGATTTAGCAATTTTTTTTTTCATATATTAATTCCTTTTTGGGATTCCTTCCAATACATTTTTCCTTTATTTGTATTTTTATAATTATTTTATTTAGTCATATATATATATAAACATATATTGATTAATAAATTAATCAAATAAAATTATCTCAATGTATATTAAACTTGAAATACTTAAGAATTAATAAACTCAATGAATCATAAACTGTCATATCAATAAGCGGTGTAAAAATTGCAGAGATAATATCAACGTAATCTCTATAAATATATATATATATATATATATTCACATCAGTTTCAATTAAATATAAGTGCATACATATACACTTTGAATATACAGTGGCACTCAATCGTTTTTATATATAAATATCTTTCTCATCATTGAGTTTCGCCTCTTCTTTAATTAGATGCAAGAAAGAAAAAGAAAAAATATGACTTTCTAAATTATACCTACTTTCGTAATAATTTCTTTTTTTTTTTTTTTATTCGTCATTTCAATCGTAACAATTGTGGTATCATTAAAAAATGTATCTATATATGCATTCATTTTGTTGCGCAATCATTTTGTCGCGCTGACAATTAAATATTGACGGTTGCGTTAGTCATCTGGCGTCAACGATTTAAAATTTTTGATTGAGTAATTTATCCAAATTTAAATATGAATACTCATACGTATGATGTGTATATTATTTATATAATTATTATTGTTATATTTTATTTTTTTTCTAATTTTAGAACAATGAAGTAAACTTAATAATGTCAATGCACTTATCGGTCTATTCACCAAATAATATTATTAAAAGCCGATAATTGTTTTCATGCTCCTTCAATTAAGTTAGTTTGAATTCAAATTTGCGCGCGCATTTTATTCGGGGATTCCCCTTTGTGTACATATCTTATAGTAATGTTTGCACTGGAGTATACATTGAGCGTTTAATGTATAGGCAAGTGTGACAAATTCAAAACTACCGACATTGATAATTCCTTTTATTGGCTTATGACAGTGTAGAATAATATTTAATGATGGAAATAGGATCAGGAAATTGATCGTGTAAAAATAATTGGCTGTTCAAGGATAAACTTGTCATTAAAATTGTGCTAGCAACATTCTACTTAATTTAACCTTGAATATTATTTGTCGTGTGTGCAGGTTTCCGAGTGCTCAAAGTCAGAAGGACCATCGCTTTCAACATCGCCTGGCTCTGACTACTTAACATCACCAGCTCATCGTTCTGTGCCCGTTTCATCCCGTCATTTTTCACGCACATCGTCGCGTGCATCACAAAGTTCACTTCAAAGCCCGTGCAAGAGTACTGGATCATCGCCACCTAAAACTGGTAGCTCAAATTCATTGAATAAATTTCATAATCGTCTTGTTGATAAATTAAAACGTTCATTAAAAAAGGCCGATGACAGTGGTGAGGATCAGCGTAATTTATCGTGAAATAATCAAGTGGTTTTGGGCCGACCACCTGCGTTTGGCTCGAAACCAATTGAGATCCGACGCACCTCAGCACCCATAGCTGCTGAATCTATGGGGGACGATGGTGCTGCGTCACATTCGTGTCCGGATCAATCAGCGGCCTGGTAAATTCCATTGGCCTTTCATTATGATATGGCTTTTTACGATGGCATATAAAATCCGTGTGACGCATTAAATGTGTAAGAAGACGGTGATGATAATTTTTGATGAAGACGATGCTGGATCCTCGAAATTCTATCTTTCCCTCGCTCATCAATTTATTTAAATCTGTTATTATACATACGATTGACGCTGAGAGACATTGGACCGAATGGAAATATGAAAAACAGAATTTCATCGTGAATAATTGCAACGAAGACTCCGCTATGTAAAGCACGATGGATGGGAATGAAAAAAAAAAGCAAAAAGTGATGCACATTGTCATCATATGTGGATTGGATTGATCATCACATCTGTGAGAAAGAACCAAAATTTTATAGATGTTTAAATATTACGTTTAATTATTCGTTTTTGGAATTATAATGATACGTCTGAGATATATAATGAACGGAAGTTAACTTTGAAATATTAATTTTTATTATCATGAATCATTTATTAGTTTAATTTTGTGTTTCTCCCATGCATGAAAAATCACAGAGTTTCGATTGATTTTTTAACTTTATTTTTTCTACTGTTTTACGTAACACTAAAAAATGGCCTGGATTTACATTTTTTTCTCGCTCAAATTTGGCAACAGTAGAAATTTAGCTCTATTGTGAGACTTGATAAATTTTTGATTAATTTTATTTAGCGATAGAAAAATATATTGATTAATATATTCCGTTTTTTATTTATTTTCTTTTTGTACTGGGCATTGATATTTCATATCATTTTCATCTTTGAAAATTTAGTTCTTGCGTATATAAAATTATTTAGCAAATTGCTTATGATTTCTGTTCTTTTGCATTAAGCAATGACGAAGAATTTTGAGTTTCATCAAGAATTAAAGAGTGAGAAAAAGCGTACTAATAAACTTGATAATACAAAATAAAAATATTAAAAAAAAAACGAGCCTAAAAATATCAATTATCTTATACGATTGTTAATTATTTGCGATATAATATACTGATTGTGATGATTTTTTAATTATCGCTACGATATTTAGTGACTGGAAAGGGAGGCGGAAAATGGCAGAGGCTATTTAGTATACAGTTGATTTTACATTACAAATTATGGATTTATCCTAGTCAATAATTTTTCTTTATTACGAGTTAATTAATTGTTTTAATTGTTCGCAATTCAACGACTAATTTCCCGAAAAAAAATAAACAAAAAAAAACGGTTTGAAACCTTAATTATCTTTTTATTTCTTTTATTTTTTTTCCTCGTTTAATAATCAAACAAATTTATGAATGTTATTAAATTAACTAATGATCAAAGTGTAGTTCTACACGTGCAACGAACGTGTTTGGCAAACAAATCAGTAGTTTGAATAATTTTTCTTTTGGCAATACGCCTCTAAATATTCCGTGTCCCATTTGTGACTTGTTTAGTGTGCTATTCGTGCGTTGGGTTATCGTTTTTAGTCGTAAATAAATTCAAAGTAGTATATTATCGGCTCATTATTCATTAAAAATAATTATTCGTTCAATATTTGGCCTCAGTTTTGAAATTGTTCCATCATGGTTTATTGTAAATACCAATAGGGACAATTATTTATTTTAAAAATAACGATACCGCGCACGTAACTCTGTGATACAGTAAGTCTTAAGATAGATTTATTTTGCAAATGATGGATAGTGATATGGGAGAAAACAAATTGATTAAATTAAAATTATTAACGTTTAGAGAAAAAGAGAGAGGAAAAAAATAATATGATAAGAATTTATGAGGAAAATTTGGCGCACATATGTCTTGATAATTCGTCACAACTCTGATATTAAATAGAAACATAAACAAAGTAACAATAATAAAATAAAAAGCTCGCTGAAAAAATAAATGAAATGATAAATAAAAGTCGCCTATTACAAACTTTGCATTTTTTTAATTTTTTTTTCTTGATTGAGCGAGAGTATAAATAAACACACAGAATGAATATAACGAAATTGAATAAGGGATTAAATTTTCATGGGAAAATAGTGTGTTAATATGATGAATGTCGCTTTACGTAAGACTGCTTTACCGAGAAATTAAATAAAAAAATAGTAAAGGAATAAACAAAATTACAAAACAATGATAAATAACAATATTATCTGAGATCGTTAATTGCCGTGGTGCTTGATTAGGAGGGAAAGTTTATTTATTGAGGATTTATTTAGGTGTATCTAAATTAAAAGAACAAATAATTTTAATCTGCATTAAAATTTCAATCTGAATTTAATCCTCATAGATATAATTTCTCATCTTATCGTTTGACCTGAACTGATTAAGACTGTGGATTATGGGAGTTAAATGCCTGATTCATGGGATTATGGCGGTGTTATTAGAGTGTAAGAATATTTGGCGAAATAACGATCTATTTATTGCAGCGATCTTGAGCCTTGATAATAAAGAAAACGCAAAATAAAAAGGAAAAAAAAAGGAAATGTATTTTCAATAATTACATGGATTCATCATTGAAAATATTTCATTGAATTAATTGAGAGTAAAAATAAATTATATTCATTTACGTCATTAATTTTTTCATCATTGAGTAAATAATTATGAAATTTTGTATATTTTTTTTCATTTCCATTTTTAGAATTTGTTTATTACACGGCACAGGATCGCACAGTTACAGAGGATTCATAATTTATTGAAAGATTGCAATATATTTTGTATTATTATTATATTGAAAAAAATAAAAGATAAATGAAAAATGATTGATGATATAGAACAAAACGAAAATAGTAACAGAAAAATATGAAAGTTTGTCGGATTTTTTAGCGGATTTTTCGGAGCATGGTTAAGAAGAATTGAGAGGATAGTTGAAAATTAATTAAAAAAAAAAAAATTCTGCTCAAACTTAATTCTTCTTATTCATGATGATTAAATAAAACTGCCAAAAAAACCTTCGGATGAATAACAAATAAAAAATACAGGAAAAAATTTAATAGATAAATTTTTTTATATGTATAAAAGATTTTTTTTACCTCGCGATTTGGCAACGTTATATTATCTAGTTATTTAAATAATACATTTGTTTGTTAGTATTACTTATTTATTTATCATTTAAAAAAATGTCATATTCAAATTAAATTACTTAAATTTAATTAATAAAAAATTTTGTCATTACCGTGGCTTTAGTTTCACAACACTGAAAAGAAAAAGAACTATAATTTATATTTGATTTTCAATTGATCAAAACACATATTAAAAATACAAAATAATTTCAAACTTGAAATTCAAAGACACTAGAGTTCGGTAATTGGCATTGTTGCACACATTCCATGCGTATTAAATAAACAAACAGATAAAAATGCAAAATACAAAATAAAATAATAATATAATAATTTAAAAAAAAAA
>JAQQBR010001833.1:4222993-4235122 GCA_030347285.1 Microctonus hyperodae | reverse complement strand
TTTTTTTAAGCTGTTGTAAAATTTAAAAATGTATTTTTTGTTTATTTTTACTTACTATTCCCACCGTTGGATCGGGTATTCTGCATGGTAGGATTGCTGTACCATTGGTTTGTGCCAAAACATTTTTAATTGGACCCGTCACCTCCAGTGAATTTTTTTCTCTTGCATTCATTAAATTCGTTCCACTTATCGCCGCGTCTGGAATTATATTTAAGAAACAGAAAAAAAAAATTGAATAAGCGAATGAGAAATAAATTAAATTAGAGATAAATAATTGTTTATACAATTCACTTTGATATCTATTTTTGGTACTGATGTATAAATGTGTATTAGTAGATAGTTTTCGTAGTGGAGAAATTTTTTTTTAAGAGGAAAAATCCACTTGAAGTTATTGTGTTCATCGGTTAGTGAAGCTTTTGGCTTGAATTTGCTATCATACTTGAATCCTACCTCTCGACCTTAAAGTCAAGTACAGGTGTATAAGTACCAATAGGAATCTAGGAAATTGGATCTTGGACTCGATATTTCATTCCATTCGTCGATATCAATTTTATTTTCCTCACAATATTTTTTTCACTTTTCAACAAATGATTTTTATTTTCATTCAAATTACCTACTTCAGTAATTGATACAACAATAGTAAATATTTGAAGTAAAAAATAATAAAATAAATAATATAAATGTTTATTTGTTTATTTTTATAGTTACATATTTTTCGTGTGAATTATTTGCCATAGGTTAATTACAATGACACATTTTTTTCGTCGTTAAATAAATTTGCACTTTATATTTATAGAAGTTGGAATAGAAAAACTAGATAAAAAGGTTAAGGGAAAAACGAGTGTGTTAAAACAAATATCTATCTATATATAAATGTTTGTATGTGTGTATTTGTGGTGTGATGTAGACGAAAAGCAACCTCGAGTATTGATAAAGTTTGTGTTGTTTGTATACGAAAACTTTTTGACCTGGGATTTATTTGTTTTGTCGTGGTAAGGTTTGCATTGCTGTAAGAGAAACTAAAAAAAAAAAAAAGGCGAAAAAAAAGTTCTTTATTTTGTTGTCTTATTGATGACACATTCGTATGTCTACAATTTCCTCAGGGCTGTTCAATACAACAATTTATTTTTGTTTACTGGCTGGGCGAGTAAATAAATAAATGAATAAATGAGTAAATAAACTCACGAATGAAAAATAAATAATGATCGAGTATAATGACACTTAATCATTTGCAATTGTGTCAATGAATTATTTAATTCATTCGAAATTATACAGAAGTTATTATTAATTCGTCAGTAATTATCGAAGAATAATTGTAATTATTTTTTTACCCGAAGCATTGTTCGAGATTTTTCACAATTCTGTTTGAATAAACTTGCAAATTTTAAACCTCTCAAGTTTAAATATAGACTAATATCTCTAAAATGACGGAAGCCAAAGGCACTAAATCTTGAAAGTATTATTTACTCATGAAGATAAAAAAAAAAAAGAATTTGTTTCTCTTTTATATATTACTCATTTAACTACTTAGGGGATAGAGCTTTAAAATCTTAAATACAAACCCCTATTGGGTTGTGTCTTTATTTAAGATTTTACTACAACCCCCAAGCGTAATTTTCACAAGGGTTAGTGAAATGAGTAGTACGTAAAAAAGTAAATTTACAAAATTTTTTTTCTTTTGTTTTTTACTCCTCATAAATAACATTCTTAAAGTTCTGATTTTTTAATTTTTCTTTTTAATAATTCTGAAGACATTTTTTATTAGGTCATTTGAAGAATACCATCATAACAATATATTTACATAAATGTACATACATATGTGCGCACATATGTGTATAGTAAATCCATGTGGACCAATTTCGTTGACTGTATAAAATTATTCAATGTGCAAAACATTGACGTTATATTTAGGATTATGTCGAAATTATTTAGCTAAAATTTTTGGATAAAATACGGAAACTCCATTTCTCGTTTATTCAAAATTCATACACGTAACGTTTACATAGACACTGAAAATTCTCTTTTTCTCTCAGCTGTGTCAGTACCCATGCTGTCAGTCCAAATTGGTTTTCTCTCAGGATGGCTTCTATTTAGATAATGGAGAAATGAGCAAAACAACACTAAAGCAAAACGAAAGACGACACCATCAAAGTATATAGAATTAATTCACCGTGACAAATCGTAGAGTACTTGAAATCGTATTATTATATTTTTTATTTTCGTATTTCATTTTATTTTTCGGCCAACAATTTATACATTAATCACTACGAGAGTTTACTTATATTTATGCATTTAAATACACACATACATGTATATATTTTGTAAAGTTTAGAGTTGTACATGCAGGACTAACACCCTAACAAAGTTGCTGTGGTAAACGTAGTGGTCCCTGCGGCATTTCCAATGCGTTCACTGTCCTCGTGACCGTAGTATTTATTATATATGTACACGCTATGTTTCATCTGGGTCGTTGGTAATTACCAGAGTTATTCACTCAACTATGCAACTATCAGAGAGGAAGAAAGAGAGGTAAAGAGGAGGGATGCGATGCACGTGGTGCTTGGAGAAAGAAAGGAATGAGAAAGGTGGAATTTAAGATTCGTCCCGTGTACGTTCACTGTCACAGAAAGGAATATCCGGAATTCTCTAGAGGATTTCAGTTAACATTGAAATATATATATTTGAATTCAGTGTGTTTGCGTATACGGTATAGAATAAAGGGAGAGTTAAATTTGTGACGGAAATAGAATATGAAAATGGAGAAAGATGATGGGTATTTTTTTTTATTTATAAACAATGAAGTGTGGATGAATTATTTCGTGAGTTGATACTTGAAATAAATTAATAGATCGTTGTGAAATTATATTATATTTATTAAGATGAAAATTATCGGAATTTTTTTACACAATTTTGCGATGTTATATATGTATATTAGACAGAGATACATGATATTAAATTAATAATTTAATTTTTTATTTGGTTTTTCGAATTAAATATCTATTGGATAAAAATTTTGAAAAGTTTTCAAATTATTTACTTCATTTAATCTCTCGATTTTTTATACATTATATTTGTCTATTTATATAAAAATAATTTTTAGAGATGATTGCATTTTTTTTTTGAAGTTACAATTAGTTCAGGGACGTGGTAAATTTTTGATAGAAATTATTATTAAGTAATTTCCGACGAAATTGCATTTTCATTGCGATCAATTTTGTATATAAATGGCTTCGACACGGAATATCAATTCACACAATTTACCGGAGAATAATTTACGACAATGATAAAGTTCTCAACTATATTACAAACCTAACCTCATATTGTAAATGGCATAAAGTGCGGCTTTATATTTGACTAGCGATTAAGCTCAAATAAACTATAAATTATTATATATAAGGATTAATATAGTTGTGTCAATTTGGCTTTCAAAATTTCTTCTCTTCATTTCTTCAATTTTCTCTTCTCTCCATTTTCCATTATTATTTTTTTTTCCTGTATTTTTGGTAGAATCTATTTTCACTGCAGTATTTGCTCGTTGAAAATGAGAATATCGAGCTTGGCACACAGCCTTTAAAACTGAATTCATTGAGAATTCTACAATTGTCTTCGAACAAGGACGAATCACGTTTTGGTATAATCATGTCAGTAGTTACACAAGAATACTATATTTAAATTAAGTCAACTAACCAGCCAATGGTCAAGTGCGGTTAGAGATTACTAATAGAAAATTATTATTCATAAAATAATTCTATACATTTTCCAAGTGAATATTTTAATTTGGCAAATAAAGTAATTTTTTTTTTATACAATTCAAAATGAGGAATAAAGAATGATGAGATATTTTAAGAGTATTATTTATTTTTATATTCAATATCTCAGAGTTGAAAATAAATTAATCGTGATTTACTGAGGGAATTCAATAGCTATTGTGTTTGCGAATATAAAAAGGTTGAATAAAAATTCAAGATGAAATCCAAGGTTTATGCATGATATAAATTTATTTATATACGAAGAATCGCGAATGGAAATAGCCGCAATAACGATGCAAACAAGAGGTTGCCTGTCGTGTCAGTGGTGAGTATAAATAGGAGATAGAAGAAGAAAAAAAAAATGAAAAATTGAAAGGATCGCAAAAGACTGCGTGAACGTCCATCATACAACAACGAGAAAATGATATTTTTAAATGCTAAGATTTATTCGATAAATATTTTATTTGAAATCCTTAAAAAATAGTGCAAGTAATTTTTTTTTTTACTTTCTCTATTTATAATTCTTATTCTTGTTTTGAATAAGGTTGACTTTTCAACGATTGATAAATTTGACTGACAGATCTATTCAACTTGAATTACACGACAGGATTTATTTATTCTAGTTGACAGGTGACGGTGGAAAACAATTTTTATCGATATTAATATGAATTGGATACGTCTAGGAATTAAAAAAGAATGATAAAAAAAGTATTTGAGATACAAAAAAATTGTGGGAATTATTTTTTGATTGCCTGATACTTCTTGTTGGTGGGACATTGAATGCGATTGTGGTGGTAGTGGTCTGATGATCATCGACATCTGCCAACACAAATTCGATCCACATCCGACATCCAACACCAATCCATTCTACTGGTAATTTCCAATCGTTGGAATATCGTTCAGGCCACCATAACTCAATCATCAAATACACAACTCTGTTCGTTGAGTTTTCACATTGACGGTGGTGATAGCTGGTGACGACGACGACGACGACGAATTTTCTCGCGATTTCACGATGATGTATTAGTAAAAATGTACGAAAAAAACGTCACTAAATATTTCATGCTGATCGATAGATTCTTAATTTGTACTAAATATAATTATGAGATTAAAAAAAAAAAGAAGAGGCATGATAATTATATTTTATTCTAATGAAGAAATTTATTTTCTTTGTTCATTTTTTCTCTCTGATCTTTTGGAGATTTTAGCTCTTTGACACATGTGAATTTTATTCATTCTTTTTTTTTTTATCTTCGTTGTGACAAAAATCTCAAGCCAAAGAGCGTCTGGATAAGCTCACTAGAAAATGAAAGGATTTGATGTGCGACTGCAAAAAAAAAAATAAAAAAAAAACAACAAAGAGAAAACAAGAGAACGTGAAGGCTTTTAAGTTGACATGTAATTCTAATGGAAGTTGAGATGTGAAACGACGTAAATTGAGTTGCTACTCATGTTTTTTCTCCTTACATCTCTTCATACACTTCGTGTGTCTTTATTGTTATCAAATTTATCAGAAGAATAGAACGACTATAGACGTTAATTGTGTGATCGATGCACGAGAATGTGGGCTTCACATAATGTAAATATTTCTTTGAAGCTCAAGACTTTGTACTTATATATTGTGCCTCGCTTGTGTATGCTCTGCGTGAACAAAGCGCCAAGCAAGTAAAAGAAAAAGAAAAGGAAAAAAGAAATAACAAAGTAGAAAAATGAAATGGAGTAGAAAAAAGAGACGAGTACAATATCAACACAGGAAAAAACCAAAACAACCGGTAAAAAATAGGAGAAAAAAAATGGGAAAAGCATAAGAAAAAACATAATAAAAGTATGCACTGAGGAAAAATAAAAATGAAGGGAGAAAAAAAATGAATAAAGCTACTTACAATTCATCGTGATTACGGTAACTAACGAAAGTTTACTCGTTTCGTTGAAACAAATGGCTCCAAGTTGGCATTTTGTTATTTACCACGCGGCATTTTCTTTCCATGTACGTTATATATTCTTACTCTGGGCTTTTTTTCCTTTTTTATATTTTTACGCCGTCCCTTTTACTCATTCTCTTGCCTTTTCATTTCAATTTTATCTTCTACTCAATCCTCTCCATTTTTACTTTCACTCTACATATATTTTTGTGTATGTCTTTCGATCTATCTATACCTATATAATCTTAAAGTTTCGTTTCACTTTTCATAGACTATCAGTATTAACAATAGAACTCTATAACAAAAGTGATTGTAAATGTACATAGCGAACGCAAAAGAATAAATGCGCAGTGAATGAGTAAGAGAATATTATAGTTTTATATTATTTCTTCAGAGCTCTTCCAACCTTGACTTGTTTGTCATTACTATAGATTTCAGCGGAAGATTGAAGAAGAAAAACGTCGAGATACAATAAACTATTGACAATATTTTGCAATAATTAAACGCGCGCTTTAATGATGGATAAAAGAGCAATAAATATGAAGTTGTGTTTAGTAAAATAATTATTCGTTCATGACTTCAATTCAGTTAAGTAAAGTTACACTGAACTTTGACTAAATATTTCCCTCGTATATATAGAAGTTCTATATTCAAACTAAACCACCACATCGTCAAAATTTCAAGTCTTGCACTCGATGAGCAACCATCCAAGATTTCAAGATTTCCAAACAAGGTTTCGTTTTGCAAAGATGTTAGAAGTGCATTCTACTATATCTCAAGTTATCTATCCATGTGGGTATACTTATAGTAAATAGATAATATACTTAGTGAGAAATATATTTCCTTTCTCTAACAAAATTCACAAACGTCTAAAGACTTTAGAGTGAGCCAAGAGAGGGAGCATTAACGAACATGGATATTTCCGGCTTTAGATGCGCGTCTAAAAATACCAGACGGCGCCTTCTCTTTAGAATTAATGTGCTTGAGTATATATCCATACGTAAATATATATAAGTATATCTGTATTTTATTCCCTCCCTGAAATGAGAAGAAGCCAACGGCGGTAGTGAGGAAGAGAAAGGTTGAGAAATATAGGGGAGATAATGTTTCGAATTGACGCCTGTGCTGCGTTGCGCTGTAGAGGATTATAGAGAAGAGGCGAGAAGTTGTTTGCAACAAAATGGCAAAAGGAAAGTGAGGTTGGAAAAGGGGTGGTTTCGTTGAAAATCTCAACGTCTTTAGTTTATTGTAGAGAAAAAGGGTGCTGGGATTAAATTTAGCTTGCTTTGAACTCTTGGTTTGGTTGATTATACTCAGACTATTACTACTGTGAGGTTGGTAAATTTCCTGCTGATGTAAGTTTGCCGTCAGTTGTTTGTGTTGATATACTGTGGCATGTTAGATGATAGATAAGAGAAGGATATATCTATACACAAGTTATAAATTATACATCTAAAACATATATATTAATATATAAATTTTCAACTGTGTAAAAAAGTTTCGTGTGTTTAATATTTTTTAAGGATAATAATTTTAGGAAAAATTTCGAAATATTTTTGGGATACTTTATAAGTAATATAGTCAAAAGGAGTAATTGAAAAAACAAAATGAAATATTATATTATTACTACCAGTATATTAAATAAAATAAATAAACTTCAAGTGAAGTTTTAATCTCGAAGAAATAACTTTGTCGTAAATGACAATGAATTAAAAAGTGTCGATAACAATAATTTATCAAAACAAAACTTTGTTTTATTTTCACTTATACTCATTCTCTCCCACACATTTATCCATTTTTTGGTTGATATATGTATAGAGAGAGAGAGTTTGCTGATAGGGTTGCCAATGGCTTAGTTACAATAGCCCAAGCTTTGTCCTGAATACGAATGAGGACCGGGTTGCGATCGGGCTATGGCTCTCTAATTGAGAAAGTTCTCCACAGTGCTTCAACACATAAATACATATGTATATATATATGTACGGATGTATGGTTGAGATTGGTTGTATATAATGATGATTTCAAGAAAAGGGATGACAGTGCCAATGTTCGGAAGTCTGTGTGTCCTTTATCATGACCCACTGGCTCCTTCTCAAGACACCGTAGAGTCATTATGGTTTGTGATTCCACCTGAGAGTTCGATGTTAGTCGACTTGCGAGAGTTACAACTAAGTATATGTATTTGTATAGATATATATTTATGATCCTTTGGGAATATTATTCACTGAACTCGTACTATCATTTTGGTAAGGTCCCATGTGTGATATGAGAGGGACTATAATGAAATTCGTGTCGTTGATTTTACGCAGTGATGGGTTTGAAAATTGTATATGGTTTGTAGAGAAAATAACTTTATGGATGGGAGAAATTAATTAAGATATTATAATTGAATAATATATTCCTTACCTGATGGACGGATAATATGCTGAGATGATAGCAATAGAATTAAAAGTGTCCTCTCCATCGTGCCAGGATTTGTTTCACGTTTTCATGTTCGTTTTAAATTTGATGGGTTTTTTCTGAAATTAAAAGTGAAGAAAATATTATTGTTTGTTTTAGGATTTTTAATCGAAAAAATTATTTTTGTTATAGAAAAAATTCAATACGAAAATAATTATTGATTATTTTTATAATTAAAATTTTATCAGGATTATTCTTGGATAATTTAATAATGAAGTTGAATTTAGAAGTAATTATTGATTATTGTTTTTTAATTTATTCAGGTGTAATAAATTCATATGACAATTGTATATTTTTCTTTGTATTATTTAAATATAGATTCATTGTTTGTAACAAATGTGAAAATTGAGAGAAGCAATGGATCTTATTTACAAACTTATTATTGGATGGGAAAAAATATATTTAAATATTTTTGAGCTGAAATTCGAGAATGGTATTATTATGTATAGATGTATTTTATGTGGTGTAATAAATTCGCAGCTTTTATCTAACCTGACCAAAACAAGCTCGATAAATTATGGATGTCAGCGAATAATACCAGAATTTCACCTTTATTGGCAACACGATAGGCGTATTTAAGCAAACTTGGTATTATTTTTTTTTACCATCCTCATTTTTCTTCTTTATAAAATTTATGATCCTACTCGGTATTACCATGTTAATACACTCGGATTTGTATTGTATTTACATGCGGTCGAATAATCTTTAATTAATTTACTTCGCAAATTTGTATTTAATCCAATTAATACTTTAATAAAACAAAAATCACACACGTTCATAAAGAAAATTCATACAACACAGAATGTTAAATTACCTCCTCTTATCTAAATCTTTCATGAATAAATACACTGAGCAATATTCTACGTTGCGGGTAAATATCATCCTTGTTAAATCCCAGGAATTCAATTCAAAAATACTTTATTAACAAATTCTCCAAACTATTTCATGCAACATAATTTCATACAAATCCCAACGCCAAAATACCTATACACAAATTTCCCCAAAAAAAAAAAATCAACAAACAACAATGCACAAATAATATACTAACTCAAAATAAAAAAAATCCATTACTAAAAAATTAATTCCAACATTTCTTAAAAATAAAAAATAAACTATTTTTTCACTTTTAATATCCACTTTTTATAAATACATATTTTTATATTCATCGATAATATTTATACGTCACGACAATCGGTATAGTAAAGTTGAATATTGGGTCAAGTAAAGTAATCTCGCAGAGTGAGCTGAAGGATGGTTCCATCGTGCGGTAGGTCGCAATATTTAACCTCATAGTGAACCTCATTGCTAATATACATTTACATATACATATGTGTATCTATACACACATGCAGATATGATATAAATGAATATATGACTCTATACATACGTATCTATGTACATATATGTATATATATTTGTATAATATATATACGGTTTTACATCGACGTCGTGATTTACGACCGGCAGCGTTGAATTATATCGATCGTCTCAATATTAATGATAATACAGGTACTACTATCACGAAGCCATGCTCTGGTCTTCCCACAATGTTGAGGCTCAGACCACCATTCGCATACATGTTATATTCAGCCGGATGAAAGCTTAAATTTATACATATATATGTTTTTGTATATGTATATTATTTTATATACAATATATCTGCATGAACAAATGTGTAAGGTGCAATGAGTCGGTTGCAACGATATGAACTCAAGGAGATATTCAAAATTTTTAAATATTATTTAGTGAGATTTGTAATATTATACGTGTATAATTATTATGAATTTTATTTATTAATTGAGGTGAGCTTGAATGGGGCAAAGAGGTGATTAAGTGAATTTTATGGGTGGGAAATTAATTGTGAATGTTTTTATTTAATATTGTTTCACGTGGAATTTTAATTCAACTGATGGTCATTGTGTGAATGTTGGAATAGATAAAAGAAAAAAATAGGATTGTCTTTATTGTATGATTCAATTTGGTTTTCATTGTGATTTTAAGTCACGAATAAAGGGATAAAATGGTCGAGTGGAGTGAGAGAAATTAAGCAAGAGTGAGATAGTGAGTTAGAGTGGAATTGAAATGAATTTACCAACTGGTAAATCCCAACTAATTTCGATAATCCCTCGTGTCCGAACGTGGGACCGAAATGAGAAGAGAACAACTGAAGTTGGTATCGTGTGTTGCTAGCATTTAATTCCTATGTGTCCACCGCGGCGATTATCGCAACAATTAAATACATACACATATATACATGTAAACTATATACAATACATTTCACTACATTCGTTTGCTGAATATCCATATATTCCATTCACAAAATACGTGACGCTTCACATAGATGTCATCAGAATAATTATTGCATCGTGAGAATTTGTTTACGCGCAAATGCCAACCATATGTTTTATTTATTATTTATTTCTCCAGAGTATTATTAATTTTTTTTTCTCTCCCCTCTTCGCTGATAACTATCGTTCATTTTATTATAATATAATCCGATAATATTTATTGGTCAAGTCGAAGATGAGCTTGCAAGAGGCAGTGGGATGAGTAAGAAACCAACGGATGGTTTGCTCGAAACATATTTACACTTAATACCCTTGTATATGTGTGGGAGTATTCAGAGGCTGTTGTTGCGGTGAGCTTTGCGTCGCTCATTAATGTGATTCTCTTTCATATACCTTCGGCCTTTCTCCTTGTCCACTTTCATCCACTCACTTGGGTGCAAGGTATGTTTGGATTACATTGGAATGACGTTCAACAGCATCTAAAACGGGTTTGCGCATGAAATTACGTGGCAGACGCCTCTGACCAAACAACGTACAAGTACAAGGTTATGTTCAGAAATATGTATGCATATATGTGTGTATATGATGCAGAACATGAGAGTGCAGCAATCACTTTCACATGATTAATATTAGGTGTATTATAGCTGTGTAGTTAGTTCTGTATTATTCAACGTTAGTATAGGGTAATTGTTTAGTTGGATTGGAAGATTTTGAGTGAGATTATATATTGTATTTAATATGAGATTTATGTGTAAATAATATTGCTAGGGATTTGATTGAATTTTTAAGGGAATTTTAAATTAATGAAATATTTTTATTAATAATTTTTATACGTATTTTTAGTGAGGTCAATATTTTATTTTTATTTTTTTTTTATGTACAGATTATTATTGGCTGACATTTATTTCAATTTTTATAGATTCTTATCGGGATAAATTATTTTTTATAAATAAATTTTGTATGCAGAGAGTTGTATTGAAATAGAAATCGACGTGTCATATTGTAGATTGTGTGAATTTTTCGTGTCATCGCCGATGGCGTCTGATAAATAATGCAAAGCGAGAATATTATAGTCCTGATTGTTTTTTCGTTGTATAATATAAGAAAAAAAAAAAGATGAATATTTTTTTTGGTAGGGATAAATAGTATTTATTTTTTAATTTGAGAAGAATTATTATGTGGAGCATATTTAGATGGATGTAGGGTTTTAATTTAAGTGCGATATTTGTCTGTAATTGTTTAGTGAGATAGAGAAACAAATAATATAATTATCTTTTGTGGATTTTGAGTTCAGAGCTTTGAGATTGTGAATAAGTGACAATCATTGGATGAAATCATGATTAAGTTGGAAGGAGAGAAAAAAAATGTAGTGAATTGAAGTAAGAGGAAGGTTTCGTGTTCTTGAAGACAATTAAAAAGTTTTCCAAGAGATTATTTTTTCTATTTTTCACTCAATGAAAAAGTTTTCCTCTGCGCGCCTTCGCAATTAACCCAGACACAAATACATTCATACATGAATATACAAACATTTTGTGAAACATAATATTCTATTCTACCACTGATGCATTTGAGTTGTAGAATATAAAGTACAATTAAATTGTCTATTGAAATATTTTTTGCAGTTCAATAATTTTTATTCTTTTACCGATTATAAATTCCAAATTTAAAAGCATGTGAAAAATCTGTGGGGAAAAAATTTTTTTTATACAT
>JAQQBR010001833.1:4199995-4216413 GCA_030347285.1 Microctonus hyperodae | reverse complement strand
TTAATAATATTTATGGTCTTCCATTTATGAGAGCAGTTGAACAGGGTGGAAGAGATTGGCAAGCAACACAAAGTAAATTACGTTTACGTCGTGATGCAATGCGAGCACATGTTGAACGAACAAATCCACGAAATCTTCTTTCACGCGCCAGAACTGACAATGTCAATGTGGAAATTGATCACGGTTTCGATCGAGAACAATCATTTTTCGGTAGATAAATCCATTATAATATAATTAATTCTATGTTCATTCATTTTATTCAATTTTCAACTTCCTAAAAAATATAAAAACATCAAATAATCAACGGAAATTACTAAACAAAATAAATAATATATCCATATACATATATGAAAGAGAAAGGCACACCGGATGCACACATGACTCTACTCCATCTTCTTATGGAATTTTAATTGGCATTATTCACCTTATTTAAAAGAAAATGAATAAAAAAAATTTCGTTCTTCAATTTCTAATTAATAATTTTATACTATTTATGTTCGATATTTTTTTTTTTTATTATATTATATTATTATATATTTATTTATAGCGAATCAAGTGTCACCAGAGCGACCACCAATTGTTGGTTACACTGGTCACATTCCTGGCGCACGAGGAGAAGTTGCATTGTCGAAAAGATATGCTCAAGCTGCACGAAAAGGATTAGAATTATTGCAGCAGGATCGTGATAGTCGATCAAGTCGAATTAAAGATTCTGATGCTGTACAAAGAGTTCTCGATGCCACGTATCTCGATGATACAGGACATATTCGCGCTTAATTGAAGAAGAAAAAATATAAATAAATAAAAATATTTACACTTGTCGTGATAATCTTCCTGTTCTATAATATAATATTTACATATCAAGTTTATTTGAAGACGGCAAAGCTCGTATTAAATTTTAAATCAAATATACGTTTCAATATTTTTTTCAAACGTTAATAAATATGATAATAAATAATTCCGTCCATGAGAATAAATATTTGATAAGTTGTATGGAGAATAATATTAATTTGATATAATAAGTTTCTCGAAATTATTTCCGCAGTGAAATATTTTCCGACGAATATTAATTCATTTATCTGTATCATGAGATATTTATACAGTGTGTTAATTTGATTAATTTGCTATAGGATAAATTTGAAAACTAAATTTAAGGAGATATTTAAAATATAATAAATATGTCATCAAATTTGTCGATGACATTAAAATATAAGCAATAATTCTCTTCATGAATATTTCGATTTTTTTTTCTAGAAATTCTGTATGAAGTATGGTACAAATTGATTATTTTGTAATAGTATTTTACTAAATTTTATCAATTTTTACCCTACTGCATTAATACACACACACTGTATTAAAATATAAATGCTATTTTTATTTCACAATGAAATGAATAATAAGCAAAATTTGTACAAATATTAAGGTTAAAAAAAAAAAGTTGATTAATATTTATGTAAATAATTACACAAAATAAAAGATGAAAAAAATATTAATATAAATATTGTATTTAAATGAATAAAAAAAGAAAATAATTTAATATTTTTTTAATAGTACAATATCATAATTATAATTATTATTGATATAATTATTTGTTTACTGCACCTTGAAATTATTTTTTATTTCGTGATAAACGACTGACACGTTCATTTTCTATAGCAAAAGTTCGTTTCCAGCATTCAAGAGTTAATGAATTTTCACCGTGCGACAGCGACATAAATCTAGCAAATACCATTAAAGAATGTAAACTATCAGCATTAACACTTTTATCTGATTGACGTAAGGAAACAAAATCATCTTGAATGATATCAGTAATATCATCGCCAAGTTTAAAATCACCATTGCGTAATAATTCTAAATACGAACGAATATTATTCATGCGATTTTCATCTTTTAAATATTGTATCGCTGCTTCATGTACTTGTGGATATAAATTCACAGTTTCATCATCAAATTTCAATGGTATTTGCATTACACAAGGTATAAATGATTTAACTTGTGATAAAATTAATACTGGGTAATCTGTTTCATATTCCATTGTGTAATATTTAAAATCATATGTGATTTTTTGAAATTTTATAATATCACTTATCGCCTCGTAATTTAATCGACCGCTAGCAGATACTTGACCGCTCGTTAATTTTGTTTCATCAATTACTAAATGTGTATTATTACTCAATTGTAACATACCGCTAGATAAACGATTACAATCATAATCTTTTTTCGGTACTAAAGATAAATCATTTAAATTATCTAACGTTACTTCGAAATAATGACTCTTTGTTACGAATTTCGATAAAATATCGTAAAAATCTTTTGTAAATGTTGGGCATTTTTCCAATGGGAAATTTGTAATATTTATAGGGAAATTTCCAAGGCACAAATAATCTTTTCGCGTATATATCGACGATATTAAATGACAAATTAAATAATCTGCTGCTAAATTATCGCCAAATAATAATTGACTCAATACCATATGTAAATCGCTTCTTATTGCTTGAACTTTTGATAATATTTCTGGTGGATTTTCAATTTTAAAAACAGTTGACAATTCTTTTACTGCAATTGCGTGCAATCTTGGCACTAATGACACTGGTGGATTATGAGTTTGAATTTCCATATCATCTGCCATATCATCGGCATTTCCACAGCAATTTAACGTTGGATCAAGCGATATAAATCCAATTATATCAATTACTTGATTTAATTTATATGACATTGAATCATTATATATTTTAACAATGCACGATTTGCCATTGTCGATCGGGATTGGGAAGTTTAATAAATGCTCTTTTGATAACAATAAATTATTTTTCGAGTCAGACGAATTTTCCCCATTTAATTTATCATTATCATCGTCATTATTTTTATCATCTAATCGTTCTTTTTTCTTTACAGGCTCAGATGTATCCATTGGTTCATCGTCATTATTTTCATTATTTAATGCATCTAAATTTCTTTTTGTTGCCGAGTTTGAATTATTGTGATTAAAATTACCTTCGGGTATTATTGTTGTATTGAACTTTGCCCAATCATTTAAACCAGGAATTGATATTACAACACATGTTTGACGCTCTGCACTTTTATTTTTATCAGAATCTAATATAATATCTTCATCGGCCTGAAAGGTAAAAATAAATTGAACAATACTTTGTAATTTATTCATTTGTAATAATTAATCTAATGCTTAATATAAATTTATAAAAATCTGTTGGCAGTATTATACATGAGGAAAACAAATCTTTAAGCTCCTCACACCTAGAACTACCGTAAAAAAATTGTTTAGAAATTTTTTTTTATTCCTCTAGGCCTTGCATTCTGCCTGGAATGTTAATTTATAATAACATAGGCATTTAAATGCTCCACAAAAAGGCCCGGAATAAATTTTAATTCAATGTTTGCGTTCTTTACAGTGAAAGTTGAATATTAAAATTAGTAATTATTATTTTTACCTGACATTTTGCAGAATCTTTGTACAATCCACATCGAATAAATGATTCACCAGTTTGTGTATTTTTCACTTCATATTTCTCGAAATAATATTCAGGATTGTACATATCTTGAATCATTCCTTGAAATCTAACTAATTGTCCATGAGTGAGGTTATGTAAAGCCAAAGAATTTAATGATGGTATTTGATTTAATAATTCGGGATTATTTAATATGGAATTGCATATTTCTGGATTTTTAATGTAATATTCAGATGTCCATTCTCCAAAATTCACCTCTGTATAATTAATAAAATAACAATTGTAATAAAATTCAATACGAAATTTACAAAAATATTCATAAATAATTTTTAGGTTATTTTATAGTTATAATAATTTCAAGACTTTTTAACTTATTACTATTTAGATTAATAATTGATTTAAAAATTCAATAATAGAAATACATACCAGACATTTTTTTTATTATTAATCTACAATTTTATGACGATAATTATTCGTTTATAATTGCAATAATAATTTATGAAAGCTCTAATTATTATCCGGATTCCAGTAGTTTCCCGCGTATTTATATAAAAATGAAAATATTTTTTAGGTTATTCCGAAGAGTACCGAAATCACCCGAATGTTATTTGTCAAATTCCCTAAAATTTAAACTATTTTTCCTACACTTTCAATAAATTAATTTTTACTTCAAATTAAACATTTATTATTAAATGTATCTTCTATTTTAATTTTTCTTTTAATTAAATATTCATTCATTTTAAAATGAATTACAATAATAGTGAATACAATTGCATGGATATATTTAAATGTAACACAATTTATTGAAAAATACTAATAATTAATGTGTGACATTTGCTTGTGAATTATTTTTTGTTGAAATCGCATCAGCAGCAACAACAGGATTATTATTTACAGTTGATTCGGGCACTGCTTCATCTGCAGACACTTCTTGCGGTGGTTCCTCTTCAGGTTCTTCGATAAAAGTTCTCGTAGAATATTCACGCGGTGGCATCCATGGTGGAATTATTTTTCCATGTATACGCCAAATACCGTATTTATTAGCTAAATGTTTCTCAAATACCACATACTCCAATACATCTTTTTTTACAATTTCACTGCCGTGCATTAATCGACCAAACCGATCATAAACTGCCAGTGTCTGAAAATATTAATTAATTAATTTTATAATTCATTTAATATAATATTTATTTTGTATTTAAATGACTTCAACTGATTAAGTAGAATGATTTTCAATTAACCTGTTGATTGTGAAACCGAACAGTGATTTGAGCAAAAATATTATCTCTCGATATAATATTAGTGCAACGTGCATGGACAACTTTTGGCAATTCCAGTGATTCAATAAACTTCCAACGAATTGTTTTATCTGAAGTATTGTGAGTTACTTCCTGCAAATAAATAAACAAAAAAAAATATTATATTTATATTGATAGAGAAATACGATTTTATTATTAGTATAATAATTAATTTATTTACCGGATATGCTTTTTCAGTTACTAATAATCTCAGTCCATCCTTGTCTTTTCTATATTTTTTAATTATCAGAGCAAAAATAAAAGAAAATTAATGTATAATATAATTTATGACGTATTAAATGTTCAAGATTTATAAATAAAATTGAATTTACGCGGCTATTGCTTCATGAGCTTTGACGTATATTTTCTGTGCCTCGTCCTCAAATTCACCAAGTGTAAATTCATCTTCAAAGGAACGTATTTTCCTGACTGCGAGATATGACTTTCCCTTCTTCGTCATAAATTCCACTTTTTGTTTAGCACCCTGAAAATATAAAATACATTTGCTACATCTGTTGTTTATTTAAATTAATAATGTTTGAAAATCCGTGTCGTTATTTTTTTTTTTCGTCAATTACTGTTTTTGAAATCGCGGAGAATTTTCCATCGCCTTCTGGTGGTACATAAGCTTCAAAAATATCACCAGTTGCACCAATAAAAATTTGTTTTTCAACCCATGGTTTAGATGGTTTTAATCCCTGTTCCTTCATTTTAGATCGTACTTCTTCTGGTGTTAAGTCATCATCACTTTTATCATAATCTGGCAATTTTATTCTAATAAGTTTTTGTCCTCGTAATTTTTTAAACTTTGGATTCCAATGCTTGTTATGATTTCGAAATTGAGTGAATATTATTCCTGATTGTTTTGTCATGGGCGTTAAAATTGATGAATTACACTAAAAAAAGAGAATTTTTTTTATTTATTAATAGATATATAAATCATTATAGTATTGTTATTAATACTATTTCATCCTTGATTATTAACATAAAAGCTGTAATTTTTACATGAACGAGGCAGCCGAAAGCACTCAGGGGATTTATAACACGTCCCAACATGTTTTATATATATTTTATATAACAACGCTTTCTGTTTGATAAATGTTCTAAATATTTTTAAACAAATTAATTCATATATCTTGAAATGAAATTCTTTTTCATATTAAGTATTACACTTTCATTGTAATTTTTGTAGGTTATTCTCTTTCGCCGAAAAATTTAGAGGTTATATCCTACACTACTGTCGACTGTTCTGCCCTCTCACTAATCAAATGAGAGTGTATATATAGTGCCTTCTCTCATCATCATTGTAAAAAATTGATTCTATAAATGCTCACAAGAGAGCGATGTTGCATCTTGAATTTCTTTTTTTTCCACCCGTTGGAGCTAGTTTTACCGACTATACCACAAATAATTAGTTCATGGCATCTGTCGCACAACAATTGGAGTCTCTGTAGTCAAAAGTAGAGGTCTCCCAAGTCAACAATCCAGATGTCCCACAATCCAATTGTCCCACAGCCGCCTTTTTTTATTACCACAAAAAACAAACATACGCATATATAGATATATATTTATACACTTAACTTCACCGCCATTGTGTATATTATAGATAGAGGCGCGCACGCGCTTGCGCACATTTATTCCCTTTACCTTCTCACCCGCTCTCACATGAAGTTATTCGTTTTCCCTCGCTTTTTGTTTCCATCATACACGTTCTCCTCTACAAGATGCAAGATTCGCCGCCATTGCGAACCGCAACGACCGTTACGTATCAAACTATAAACTTGTAACAAACTAACGATTACGAAAAAAAAGTAGCATTATTGTTAATTCAAGTGTATAAATATTAAGTTATTAATATTTATATAACTGGAAAGTATTTTTCATTAAAATATCTGTAAATCGGATAAAATGGATTTCAAGGTAAATATCTTTGTTTTTTTATCCTTTTTTTCATGTTTAATTAATATACGTTTTCTTAATACTCATTACATTTCATATATGATAGATAATTGAAAATTTATTTATTAATTACAGTTGCGATGTAAAGTGGAAACAACACCCCATGAATTAGCATATCGCAAGAAACATCGTCAAGGTATCAGAATTTTTTCAATGTTATTTATTTACAATGGCGCCCATTTGTGCTTGTTACTTTTTTTCCGGTTTCGTTTCTCGCAGATAAAAGTTAAAGTAATTATTATCTTGTTTTATTATTTATACAGATGATTTATCAATGATTGATGATGATGATATGCAATGCACTGCATGTGGCGACCAATTAATTGCTAAAAAAGGGCGTTGTTTTATAAATCGTGTTGTCGGAACCTTACAATGTCAAGTGAGTATACATATTTTTAAAATTTATTCACATTTATTGTTTAAAAGAAAAAAAAACGCAATGTTAATTGAATATGTATTTAGAATCTAATTTTTTAATTTATTCATTTTCTAATAAATGCAGTAATAATTGAATATTTCTTTTTTTTTTTTTTGCTTGTTTGTTTAATAGGTATGCTATGAACGTTGTGAGGACGAACAACCATGGAAACCTACAAACCGATCTCATTTTTGCATTATGTGTGGAAAATCCAGTGAACAAATGCATAAATGTGCTAAAAGAGACTGCGCGTATTCTTCGTGTCAGGTAAAAAAAATGATATACTTTGTCGTTATAATAATTTAAATTAATTATGGATAATAGAACTTGTGTGCTATAATAGATGATAATAATTAATTTCAGGTGTGTATCTTAAGGAATAAATCAAATGCTTCCGTTGAGACCAATAAACGCAGACCGAATTGCTTTATATGCAATATAGAGCAGCTTTACCCACGTAGAGCTGTTGCAGCAACAGTGATGGCTTCCTTGTCTGAGTAAATATTTACTTTCGATTCATATTTAGATCAAAATTAAAATTGCAATTATTATTTTACATCGCAATTTTTTATTTTGTTATAATTTTTTTCTGTGTTATTAATTTGCCAATCAAGTTTTGAATTCTTTTATTTAATTTATTCATGTAAGATTTTTTACAAGAATTTTTCATGTATAAATGCATCAGTTTGAAATATTTAATCGCGAATTTGAATTTAAAAAAGAAAATTTTTTGGCATGGAAATAAAAATGATTAACACATCGGAATTTCAAATTTCCGTTTTTAATTTTGATCGTAAAACAAATTAATTTATCGTAGATTGTTGTCATGAATAATTATCGCGGATAATGTATTTAAGCAACAAATGTATATTTCATACAATTAAGTATCGAACAAAATATAAAATTAGATAGAATATCAAACAAGAGACAACGATATAATCGAATATCGATAAGATACATATATACATATGTATATATGTATAAGCTGATATATTTAAGGTAGAATGTGCGAACGGAAGTTTGGAAAACCAATGTAAAAATAATAATAATAATAAAAATAAAAAAAGAATACATTGTGGAAAACACCATAAATAAAGTCGACAACACGGAAAAAATTATGTTTCAGAAAATCTCGTAAACGGATATTAAAAAATTCAATGATGAAAAATAACAATGATAATGAAATAAACGGAATAAATAAAAAAGAAAATATACAGCGGCGTACAAAGAAAAAAATTATTTCAAGTGATTCAGATTTCTCAAGTAATGCAAGTGATGCTAATGTATTTCAAAAAAAAATTTCCACACAAAAACCATCGACTTCAACTAAAGCATTAAAATCACTTACAATAGAAACAAAAACAAAAAATCATAATATTGATTTAACAATGGCCGATAGTAATGATGATGATGGTGATGATTTGATAAATAACGGTCACGCTGAACAATCTGATAAAAAAAAAAGTACACAACAACTAAGCATAAAAAAAATAAAGGACCAAAGGAAAAAAAATCTAAACAAAATACATGAAAACAATACTGATGATATAGAAAATAGCGAGGCATCAATAAGTCGTGCAAATTCGAATTCAAGTTCTGATAAAGAATTTTCACGACATAAAATAATTCACAGTTTCGTTCCACTGCAGAGGATTTCGGATATTGAAAAAGATCACACGGTTTCACCGGAAAATTCATTAGAACCAGCATCATCAAATTCGAATTTGTCAAGACAAGATGCATTTGCATTAAAAAACTATGTTCATGATTTTTTTCAAGAAATGAAACGATGTATCAAAAAATTGGAGAATAAAATAGAATACGTTGAAAGAAATTATCATTATAAAGAAAAATTAAAGAGAAAGGATGCTACGCATATGATGATGGAATGTACAAGAATGATTCGTGATTGGAAAAAACACGTGGATAGTAGTGAAGATAAAGTTATTAATCGCTACAACACGTGGTGTAAAAAAGCTAGAGTGAAAAATATTTTTATTAATAAAAGCCAGGTTATTAATATTGATACACCAGAACGTTATGATGGAAAAATAGATAAATCTGCATTTATCTCATCTTCGGAGTCAGATAGTGACACAACTGTTGTAAATTTTCCGGTCGTAAATAATTCATCTTCTATTAACTCATTGAAAACTCATGATGATGGAGAAGCAGTAGATAAAAAGAAAAATCAATCGCAGAATAACCAGCTCAAAAATATTAATGAAAAAAAATCAGATAGCAATAAAATATTAGATTCAAATGGTGAATCTGATGTAAAATTACAAAATAGTTCTTCAATGCGTGAACAATGTACTAACAAAATTGTTGACAATATTATTAGAGACTTATCACCGATTCGAAATGTCGATGAAAGTATCAATAATTTGGAAAATTCACCAGTAAAACAGACTGATCATTTATCAATGTCTGAATCGAAGCCAGATTCTAATGGCGATTTTGATTGTAGTTCACAGTCTTCTATTGACATGTTCCAAGACGATAATGAAATTGAAGGCAATGAAGAAAATCCAGTGTTACAAATTACAACTGAAGCACAAGTTTATGAATCATTAACAAAAAAAAATTCATCACCAATGAATAAAATTACCGATGAAGATAATAATAAAAAGGAGAAAAAAAAGTCAGAAAAAACTATCCCACTTGGCCATCCCTCGTCGGATACTGATGACAAAATTTCATCAGAATCAAATAAAAAATCGCAGTTACCGTCAACTGATAAAAAAAAGGAAAATCAAAAGAAATCATCAAAAAAAATGTTATCAGAAACTGAAGAAAAATCAACTGATAATTCTAATGGTGAACCATTAGTAATTAATAATATTCCAATTGATAATGATAATAGTACTGATGATAATGAGGAGCAAGCAAGAAAGGCCTTATTAGATTCATCATCGGATTCAGAACCCGACGCATTATTTAATGTGTCTAATAACAATAATAATACACCATTGGGTGATGATGATCTGAGTGATAATGATGATATAATAAAGGATAAAAGCAATGAACGAGAACGAGAACCACGTAAATCAATAACATCATCGAATAATTGTTCAATATCAGCTAAATCCAAAAGCAATAAATTTATTTTATGTAATAATGTTGATTATAAAAATGATGTGAAATTAAGATATCTTACAACAGTTGAATTATCAAAACTCGGCGAAAATATACTTTCCCAGCATTCGAACGCACTGAAACAATCAAGGGAATATCTGGAAAATAAACAAGTTAAAAGGTACATAGAGGTTTTGTCTATATAAAATAAATAAATAAATAAATAAATATCTTTGTCACTTGTTCATGTTGATTTGGATGAATATAATAAAAGTAAAAACGGAATTCAAAATTCCATTATTTCAATTTTTATGATGAATAAAATCAAATAAAATTTAAAGAAAAATTTATTAAACAATCCATATATTTTATTTTCTGGTATAAATGTTATTTACTCACTATATAAATTTTTTTTCGTTATTTTTCAGCCTCATGTCTATCGACAATATTGAAAAGAAGAAAAAAACACGTTCATCAACGCCATCAGAGGATGGTGAAACATCAACGAGACGATCAGAAAAATCAAACAAAAAAGAAAAAAAAGCGGAAGAAACGCTGCTGGATCATTTAAATAAAGTCACGGATAATAATGAAGAAAATAATAGTGACAACGATGACGATAGAAATTCAATATCAAAAAATGAATCGTCGAATGGAAATAGTCATGAAGATCTGAATATTTCACCAGAGAGTTTCACATCTGCGGCTGATAAATTGTATAAGGATACGTTACTTGAAAGCTCGCATTCAGAAGCAGAAGACGAGGCAATAAAAGACAATGAAAAAAATAAACCAGAATCCGAGAATGACTTGGAGAAAAGTGATGTTGAAAATGTTAATGAAAAAAGCGAGACTACAAGTGAGTCGAAAGAGAATGCAGAAAAAACAAATAAACGGCGCAAAAGTAGTGACTCTGGCAGTGATGTAAAACTTGTTGAAGACGACGTGAAAAATGATAAAAGTCGATGGAAACGTAGTAAAATGCTGACAATGACTTTTTCATCGACAGATTCCGAAGATGAAGAACGTAAAAGCCAAAAAAAAATGGCTCGTCAAAAGCAATCATCAACAAATGGCGCTGAAAGTGGTGATAAAGATGAAGATGATGAAAATCTGATAGATTCATCACCAATTAAAAAAAAATGTGCTCGTCGTCGTCGTTTGGCGTCAGATGATTCAGATATGAAATTAACTGATGGTTCAAATAGTTCAGATTCAGACGATAATAATGAAAAAAAAAATCAATCTGAAGATAATGAACATAAGGATGGAAAAAAATCAGGAAAACGTCGAAGAAAGTCTGACAATTCATCGGATTCAAGTACGCCATTAGAAGTTAGAAAATCAAAACTTAAACGAAAGAGAATTCGTGCTGTTGCGAATGATAGCGATAGTGAAAGTGGAAATGAATATAACAGTTCTCAAGGTGGCAATAAAACAGGTCGAAAAAATATTCGTAAAGTACTGAAAGATAAACAAGTAGCAGAGGACACAAAGCAAGCTGGTAAAATAGAAGAAGAGAGGTTAAAACGTATGGCTGATCGTCAAAAATTATACAACGAAATGTATGAAGCGCGTTTGGCCAACGAGAAAAAAGTTGATAAATTAGTTCTGGATTTTGATGAAGAATCAAAAGAAGTTCTTTTGAGTGCAGACGAAAAACTAGTCCAACGTTTAAAGCCACATCAAGCGCGTGGTATTAAATTCATGTGGGACGCAGCATTTGAATCATTGGAACGCGCAAAAACAACATCGGGTTCTGGCTGTATTTTAGCACATTGTATGGGACTTGGAAAATCATTTCAAGTTGTAACACTTGCGCACACATTATTGTCTAATAGCGAAAAAACTGGCGTTAATACCATTTTAATTGTCGCGCCATTAAGTACTGTATTAAATTGGGTAAATGAATTTAAAATATGGCTAGCTGAAGTGGAAGATGGTGACGATATTGAAATTTATGAAATGACAAGATGTAAAACAACATCAGAACGCAAATGTCAACTTGAAAATTGGGCAAGAACTGGTGGAATATTAATAATTGGATATGAAATGTTTCGTAATTTATCAAATGCAACAAAAAAAATTAAAAAAAGTGCGCGTGAAGCAATATTAAAATGTTTAGTTGACCCGGGCGCTGATTTAGTTGTATGTGACGAGGGTCATTTATTAAAAAATGAAGATTCAGCCGTAAGTAAAGCAATGAGACGCATAAGAACATTACGGCGGATTGTATTAACTGGTACACCATTGCAAAATAATTTAATCGAATATCATTGTATGGTCCAGTTCGTAAAGCCAAATCTTCTTGGTACAAAAAAAGAATTTTTGAATCGATTTGTAAATCCAATACAAAATGGGCAATTTGATAATTCAACTGAATATGACGTTAAAGTTATGAAGAAACGTGCTCATGTACTTCATAAAATGTTGGAGGGTAGCGTACAGCGATTTGATTATTCTGTATTAATGCCGTTTTTACCACCGAAACAAGAATACGTTATATTATTACGATTAACTGATGTACAAGTTAAATTATATCAATATTACCTTGATGAAAAGACGCGTAAACAAGTACGTACTGGTAGCACATTATTTGCTGATTTTCAAGCATTACAACGTATCTGGACGCATCCATATGTTGTTAAAATGCACACAACAAAAATGATTGAAAAACGTCGTTATGCTGATAGTGATTCTGAAGGTTCATTGAAAGATTTCATTGATGACGACAGTGAGTCAAATGCCTCAAGCAGCAATGACAGTGATATTGTGCATCTAGACAGTTCGGATGATCAAAGAAAAACAAAGAAACGTGGAACACGTGCGAATCCAGTTGATGAAACGATTGATGAACCCGAAGTGGAAAATAAAGATGAATGGTGGACTGAATTTGTTAATCCAGAAGATATTTATGATATACGAGTGTCTGCAAAATTATTAATATTATTTGATATTATTAAAGAATGCGAGGCAATGGGGGATAAAGTTCTTGTTTTTTCACAATCGCTTTATTCATTAACTTTAATTGAAAATTTTTTGAGAATGATTGACGATGAAACACGAAAAAAAAAGAAATTAGAATCGTTAGATAATCATACAGGTAATTGGTCACTCGGGTTAGATTATTTCCGTTTAGACGGATCAACATCAGCGGACAATCGCAGTCAATGGGTTAAATCATTTAATAGACCAGCAAATACACGTGCACGTTTATTTTTAATATCAACTCGCGCTGGTGGACTTGGGATTAATTTAACTGCTGCCAATCGTGTTGTAATTTTTGATGCAAGCTGGAATCCATCGCACGATGTACAAAGTATCTTTAGGATATATCGTTTTGGACAAAAAAAACCGTGTTACGTTTATCGTTTACTGGCGGCTGGAACAATGGAAGAGAAAATTTATAATCGTCAAGTAACAAAATTATCACTTTCATGTCGTGTTGTTGATGAACAGCAAATCGAACGGCACTTTAGTAATAATGATTTAGCAGAATTATATAAATTCGAACCACCAAAAACAGAACCATCACAATTAGCATTACCAAAAGATCGTTTAATTGCCGAAATATTTCTCAGACATAAAAAATTAGTGGAAACTTATCATGAACACGATTCATTATTGGAAAATATTACTGAGGAAGAACTGGACGACGAGGAACGTAAACAAGCATGGTTAGAATATGAACAGGAAAAATTGGGAAAACGACCAATACTGCCAATGAATGTTTACCCAACATTATATCAACAACAAACAATGATGATTCATCAATCAAACAATCAAATGATGAATAGTTTCAATATGAATGAGATAGATATACAGAAAGAATTTGCAAATTTATTGCAATTTATCCGTCAAGATTATCCACATTTGACTGAATCTGCACAAAAAGACATGGCTTTTCGTGCACTCAGCAACATGTATAATTATGTTGAAAATCGAACGTCAGCCAGTCTTAACAGTGCAAGTATGAATACGAATACGAACAGGAATAATACGAATGTGAATGTTCCAAATGTCAGTAATCCAACCGCGACCCTTGCGAATGCTCTCGCACAGCAGGAATATACTCGTCAACATTCGACAGTTAATAAATATAATCAACAACAATTACAACAGCAACAAATGCAATATGCGCAAAAGTTTGGAAATAATGTTGGGAAATCTACGCCTACAGTAGGACAAACTGCCGCAACTTCTCGTGACGATGATGTAGTCGAGGTAAAATTAAAATCATTTTCATAAGTCTTTTGATTTTATGTATTAATTCATTTCATTGTCAGTTTTTATGATGTATTATTAATATTTATAAATATTATTTATTATAGATACCTTCATCAAGTACCGCGGCAAATTCGACTTTGCCCGCGACTAGTTCAACTAAAAGTCAAGAGGAGTAACAAGTATTTATGATATAATAATTTGAATGAAAGATATTTGTTAATAGTCGAGAACAATTATTATTTTTTCTAAAATGAATCCTTCTAATTATTTAATATTATATAGCGATAGATAATAATAAGTTCTCTGTGGTTAATTTACTTTTTTAAAATTTTTTTTTTTTTTTTTAGTACTGGTCATGATTTAAATATTAATAACTGTCATTTTTTTATTATTAAAATTAAGAAAAAAAAAATTTTTATCATTTTTATTTTTTTTTATCTTCATATACAATTAATTAATCAATTATGGTAAAGCCTTTCTCCATCCATTCTTCAATAATTTTGTTAATTTTTTTTTTATTTCCCTATAACTATCGTTATTCTGTTGATTGAAAATTTCATCAGGATCGTAAATATGATTGTACAATTCCTCGGCAATAATTTTATTCCAATTGGATTTTTTTTTATTCTGATTGAATTTAAGCCATGCCGTGTAACGAAATCGTTTTGTACGAACAGTGTAGCCCATGAATTTAATTTCATTTAATTTGGGTTCATCACTATTTGGTTTGAGCATTGGTTCTAATGATGGTCGTGGGTATTGACTAAATGCAGCTTTTTTCCATGTTATATTTGTGCTATTGTTGGCGATCGCTGCTGCTATGACAGGCACAATGCTAATTCCTTCACTGCACGGATTATTATTGTTGATTATGTGTGATTTATCAACAATAGAACAAATTGGTATTGGAATTTCAGCAAATTCAGTTATAGTTGGAAATAAGTCGACCAATTCAACAATAGAATTAATACGAGTAATTTTATTATTTTTTATGAATTTATACTCATTATTTTTATTATTTATCAATAGTTTATCATCATCTGGTAATGAAATAATTAGTGGAACTCTCAATGCAACATCAAAATTACTGTATTTAGCCCATAATTCATGTTCACCCAATGACCATCCATGGTCTGATGTTAAGATAATAATAGTATTTGTATCCAATTTTAACATTCGTAATTGCTTGATCAATATACCAATTAAATAATCAATGTATGATACCGCTGAATAATAAGATTGTATTATTTTTTTTGCATAATTCATTGGTATTTTCTCCCATGGGAAATTTAAATTTAATAATTTTATATCATCACGTTTTCGTAAATCTATCCATGGATTATATGCTATATTATTTATATTTTTTGGCCATGAATAGTTTTTAATATCAGTAAATTTATCCAATGGGTGATAGCCTATGAATAAAAATTATTATTTAATTTATTTCAATTATAGATTTTTTTTTATCAATTATAATAATTGTTAAGAATACAAAATAAATTGAAAATTAATAAAAAGAAATTTAATACATACTTTTAAAGTGTGATGGATATTTCAGGGGAATATGGGGCTTTTCAAATCCAACTGCTAAGAAAAATGGATTTTCATTTGATTGTTGATGAATTAAAAATGTTTTTGCAGCTTCTAAAATTTCCATATCTGGTAATATGCCATCAGGTGTTGTTGAAACATTCACTGGACATACCTATTATTAAATACACATTCAATTAAATTCGAAGAAAATATTCAGCGATAATTAATTCAATATATCACATACAAGATTAGAACCTGGATTATTTAAAAATGAAAAATCGTCGAAACAAACTGGTGCATTTTTATATTTATTTGTAAATGGATGAAATGGAATTTCACTCCATGAATATGGACTATCATCAGAATAATTCGAACTGATTCCTGGATGGAATATTTTCCCAATTGATTTTGTAACATAACCCCCTTTTTCTCTCAAAT
>JAQQBR010001833.1:4173783-4199895 GCA_030347285.1 Microctonus hyperodae | reverse complement strand
GCGGCAATGTTGTAAAATTTTTATTTTTTAAATCACGCCAATAATTATTAAAATCATAGAGAAGAAGAGTATCAGGACGACGACTGGTGAGGAAAGAATTTCTGCTTGGTGCACATAAAGATTGCTGGAAAAAAAAGTAATCATATCAACATCTCCTTTATATATACATTTAATTTAATTGTTTAATTAGTTTTCCTAACCTGTGCGTAAGCTCGATTGAATAGGAAACTGTTTTTGGCCAATTTATCAATATTTGGTGTATAAGCATTTGGATCTTTATAACATCCCAATGCAGGACGTAAATCATCCACAACAATAAATAAAAAATTTGGTTTCAATTCAACAGGAAGAAGAAACAAGTTGAATAAATATAACTGCAATAATGTTCTGCCCAACATTTTATATCACTATTATAATTTAATATATCTATAGCTATACAGCATTTCAATTAATTTGGTTTTTAATTATTCACAAAATATACATATACTATAGTGATTATTAATTAAGTTATATAATTGGTAAATGAAAAATGCATTCATATTGTTTGCTATAATAATTATTGAGTTGATTTATTGGCTTTATTGAAATAATTTTTGTATAAAGTAAATTGTTCAAGTTATGAATAGCATTATTATTAATTTATGGACATGTTATAATTGCTTTTTTTTCTCGACAGGATTCAAGGTCTTGACAACATAGTGCTACATTTCGTATGATTTCCTCTTTGTTGTTTGGTGATCTGCGAGTTCGTGAAATAAATTCAAAAATGTCATCCATGTCGTTGGAGCTCATGAATTTTTTTGTCGATTCTTCATGATCTGATATCTGGAATAAATATTTTTAATATTATTTGAAATTACTATTCAAGATTTTAATATCCTTGAACATAATTTCTATTATTTACAGTGGAGAAAAAATATTTTAATAATGAGACGATAATTTGAATATAATAATACGGAAAAAACAGGTATCAAAATTTAATCTTATGAGTCATAATTTTCAGTAAATTAATAATTTACCTAGTCAAGATAATTTAAATATATTTCTGTTAATGAATTTAAATAATTAGATAAAATTAATTTATATTAAAAACATACTTGATATAAATTACGAGCGATCCGTAATTTTAAATTTGAATTTTTCCGTAAATTTCTTCGATTCCTTCTGAGATTTTGATCTTCTGATACTAAATACGAAAAAAAAATTAATTTAATATTGAAAACATATATTACAGATATACATTATTTAATTGAAATAAAAATATAAATACATGAATTAATATTAAAATTATTTTGACGATTTAAATAATTTTCCGTGTCTCTTCTTAGTCTAATACATTGTTCTAGTATAATATTCATAATTGCACTTTTACTACAATGATTATTGGCCAAAGAAAATTTAATTTTCTCTGCAATTACAAATATAAAAATAAATAATAATATTTTATTATTCATGATATAGCACACGTAAAATTTTATAATTCAATAATAAGACGTTTGAGATTCTTCTTTACACTCTGCGTATTTTTATACCTTCGCGCGTGAAATATAAATTAGAAATGAACTTTTATAAAAAAAGAAATTAATATATAACACACGCCTCGAATATTTTGATAATGAAATACATAATAGATTTATACATTTATTGTCATTAACTCATTATTTAACAGAGAATGCGTTTATCAAAACAATTATTGTTATAAATATAATATTATATAGTACGTGAGAAATCGAACGTGTGACATTGATATTTGTTTGCTATTCCAAGAGAATACCCGACAATCAAAACTTTTATCGTTTAGTCATAAACGAAGAATGAAATATATTTCTTTTTTTTATTTTATCAGCATTATAGACAGCGTGCCGCCAAAGTATTTATTTATTTATTCCTTTTTTTTTCTTTCCTTTATTTAGTCACGTCGATTATTCTTTTTAAGGATAAAAAGAATTTTCCTCTAAATTAGGTATAACTGATTAATATAATATATTTAACCATGAGATTCAATAACTATAACCATAAAACTTCACCTTCACCCATATAAATTAACCTAAATTTATAATTATCAGTATTATTAGTCATTTAAGATTAAATTCATTATGAAAAATTGTTTCGTAAAACAATTATCATTATCTATATTTAAAAATATGAAATTCGAAAAATGTTTATTAATACTTATTCATTCATTTTTGTTTAAAATTCAGTTTGAAAAAGAGACACCAGGTCGCGCTACTCCCAATTTCTCATTACTGCTATATATATATATATTTAACGTACATATATGCATAGTTAAAAAAACACTATACATATTTTTATAATGAGAAATGTGGAGTAGAAATCATCATCATCTACATTTAATAGTTACTATATAATAAGATAATTATTATGTGTACAGAGTACAATGTGTACCTGTGATGTCGTCTCATTTATTTAAAATTTATCCTGTATGTAATTTCACCTGTATTATTTATTGATATAACATTAATGTATTCCTAAATTGAAAAATTTACAATCAAAACTAATATATTATTATATTATTTCCAATTAATAATTAATTGTCAATGCATACGTTGAATATTTACTTGGAAACTTTAATATTTTATTATGTTATCATCAAATAATAATTATAATCATTTCATGGTGTTAATATTTTATATCATGTAAACAATTTATTAAAGAAAAAAATAAAATTTTATTTTATAATCATTAAAAGGAATTTTAAGAGTAACAATAATGGATGTCATAACTACTAGTTTGGAAGCATTAATACGTAAGATAACAATTAATTCCTATTTAATGTGTAAATGTTATTAATTGTATGATAATAAATAATGTCATTAGTATTTAAGTAGTCATATGTAGTAATAGTTATTTAGATGAAATTATTTTCATGTTTTAAGTAGAGTAAGACAAGGTCAATGTGTATGTTCATTAATTTACATTTGTTAGTTGATATAAATAATTATTAAATACTATTGATTTATTTTAGAAAGAGCCACAAATCCACAGAATCAAAAACTTGATACTGCAGCAATAGATGCATTTTGTGTAATACTCAGTAAAGAAACTGATGGTGTACAAATTGCAAGCAAATTAATAGCCACACATATACAATCCACTAATGAAAAGGAATCATTGCAGGCATTGATTGTAAAAATAATATCTATTTATTAATTATTAATATTTTTCAATAAGCAAATTATTAGGTATGAATTGAATGGCATTGGAAAAAAATTTAATTTTTTTAATTATAAAGCTTCTAGATACTTGTATGAAAAGATGTGGACGAAATTTTCATGCAGAAGTTGGGAAATTTCGATTTTTAAATGAAATGATAAAGTTGGTTTCACCTAAATATCTTGGTAACACAACACCCAGTGCAGTACGTGAAAAAGTATTGGAATTATTGCACACATGGACTGAAAATTATCCGCGTGAAGTAAAAATCAATGAAGCTTATCAGATGTTGAAAAAACAAGGTGTTGTTAAGGTATTGAAGTTGGAAATATAAAAGTTGAAGTAAACTTACATTTTTATTATTTAAAATATTTATATAAATGATTTGTTTATTTTATTTTCAAACTTACAGAATGATTCGTCTGCGGAAATGGATAATAAAAATTATTTTACTAAAAAACAAAAGACGAGAAATGCGTTGTTTGAAGATGAAGAAACAGCCAAGCTCCTTCAAGAGTTGCTTCAAAGTAAAGATCCATTCGAACTTCAATTAGCTAATCGACTAATTAAAAGTATGGTTAAAGATGTGAGTTTTAATTTTTATAAACTGATGAATTTTTTCATTATAAATTCTTCTACAATAATATATTAAATATGAAAAATTATATGAATTCAACACTAATCATCTGTTGTATTTATACATACGATATTACTTGGTATATTGTCAGGATGAAAGAAGAGTGCAACAAACTTCACAGAGAAATATGGAATTAGAATCAGCTCATAACAATATTAAATTATTATCAGAAATGTTAGATTCTTATAATTCAAATCAAACAAATTCAGAGGACGTTGAACTAATAAAAGAGCTTTATCAAACGTGTGAGCGTTTTAAACCAACATTATTGAGACTAGCTGATGAAACGCAAGACAACGAGGATATCCTTGGTTTGAATAATTTAAAAATATATTTAAAGAATGAAAAAAAAATTTTTTTATCAACATTCTATTAATTATAATCATTTATTTTCAGGTCAAGTACTTAATGTAAATGATGAATTGAGTCATGTATTTGAGAAATATTCTCTTAAAATGAATCCCCCTGAAACATTACCCAAAAACTCGAATGCTAACAATATTGATGATAGCAGTTCATTATTAGATTTTTCCTGTCCGACAGAAACAGCTTCGTCTGTTGATAGTAATTTACTTAAAGACCATCAACAAAATACCGATTCAAAATCAACAGATCCACCGCAATCTGATATGGAAATCCTCAATGATATATTTAGTTCCATAGGAAATACTGTTGAGCCACCATTAACATTTGATTCCAATTTGCTCTTACCCAACGTTGAGATTATGCAACCTATCCAATCTGCTACCTCAAAATTATCAGGTTAAATAAATTAGGAATAATATAAAAATATTTTCAAATCTATTTTGAGTATCTAATGTCCTAATGTTAATATTTATTTGTTAATTTGCAGTTCAAACTTCAACTTTACCAATTAAAGTCAATACCAAATCAAAAGCACTAGAAGATTTAAATGAAATTGGTAAATCTCTTTTACAACAAAGTTTATCATCTGGTCCTACAAAAAACAATTTATTCAATTCAGCTATGTAAGTCATTTTTTTTTATCTTTCATTCATTTATCTGTTTTTTAGATAATTAAAATATTTCTATTTTAATAAATTATATTAAAATTGTGGTAATTTAATTTAGAAAAGAAACAAAGTCTCTCAATGAAGTATCATCACTGCTGCCAGAGCATCCAATAAATTCAACTTGTAATTTGGCTGAAGAATTTATGAGCAAAAATTTGAAGCAAAGTGGTCGAGGGAATGAAGAAAATCGTTGTGCTATCAACGATTTCATGACCATGTTAAAAATTGAGGAAGATAATGAAGAAAATATTCGTGATAAAACAATAATTAATAATGAAACACCCAGTTGTATTGATATGGAAATAAAACCCTTGTCAGATATCCATGTTACGCTCGAAGATATCAAACCAAGTTAGTAATGCGTATGAATAATTTCTCGTTGACATGTACATCAATTGATTATTTTGATAATTTTAGGTTCGAGATCACCAATAACTGTGATTGATGATAAAAATTCGATATCTTTAATATTACATTTTGCTGATGGATCACCTCGACCTGATATATCTGTAATTGTCGTCACGACAATGAGTAAAAATTCTAAAGCTCTTACTAATTATTTATTTCAAGCAGTAATACCCAAAGTAAGTTTAATTTTCTTCACTATTTTAGTATTTTATATTTATTATCTTCAATATTTCAAATTAACGATATCGTGAATTTACATTTTACAATTAGACGTGTAAGTGTCGTCTACAGCAGCCATCTGGAACGGAATTACCAGCACAAAGTCTATTTCTACCTCCTACAGCTATTACACAAATAATGTTAATAGCTAATCCTAATAAAGTAATATCAATTAATATCTGCTGATATTTAATTAATTTTAAACATTACTATGAATTATTATTGATTGATATTGATGATGATTTTCAGGTTCCTGTGTCTCTTAAATTTATGTTGAGTTACACAATGGACGGCGAGACATTTACGGAAATGGGTGAAGTAAAGAATCTTTTTAATGAATGAAAAATTATCGGTATTATTCATTAAAGACTCTGATAATATATTTACTGGATAAAATGAAAAACGTGTTAATGAATATAAACAAAATTGAACAATTACTGTTGAATTTATGTTTACTTTTCAATTTCTTAATCAACAGTATTTTTAATCTGTTGAGTGCATTTAATTTTTTTTATTTTGCCATTTTAATTATTATTATATTTTGCTGTTATAAAAACACAAATTCTATTAGCAAATTGAAAAATCTTTCATAATTTTGAAATATATTAATTTCATAACTGTTAGAATTTTGATGTATTATTAATTTGATTTTAAATTATTTAAATTATAAATTGTATTTATATTGTTGAAAAATATGGCACCTGTTATATTATCAAACATATAAAATTATGCAGTAACTTAATAATTAATTGATTTCAAACTCTTTCAAGCAAGCAAAATATTGAATGAAAATCAATTGTTTAATTAGCAATTTAATAATATAGTTGAATGAATCGTCATTGAATTGTAGAAGAAAAATAATTTTGAAAAGTGCAATATAATATTTAAAATTAAATTAATAAAATATTCTTCTGCAAATGTGGAAAGTGTCACGAAAAAATCATTTTATCCAGCTCAAAATCAAATTTATCATTATAAGATTCTTAACCATTGAATAAGAATAATTATTTCTCAAAACCTGAATTTCCATTAACTTAAATATTTATTCAATACAAATATTGCAAGTATATAAATTCAACTTGAAATAACTTGATCACGAAATGCCAGAGCAGTCAATGCTTTTTGATGACCCTGATATTCTCGTTCAATTCCTCCTGTAGTAACATTCCACAGTCTTGCAACACCATCAGAAGAAGCTAAAAAAAAATCCAATATAAAAAATTATAATTTATCCAATTATTTCTCATAACCAAATATTATTATTATAATAATAAAAACAAAAATAATGTACCTGTGAAAACATATTGTGAGTCGGCACTAAATTCAGCATCCCATACCCAACGTTTGGGTTCATGTTGTAAAACTTGCGTTTCGGAAAAATCAGAGGTCTTCCAAATTTTTGCAGTTTCATCAGCCGATGTAGTGAGTAAAAGTCTGTATAATTCAACAACAAATCAAAAAAATTATCCATAATCAAAAGGCATTTATAAATATATTATATATTAATTGAGAAAATACATGAATGAAATAAAACTCACGTCGAATCAGGACTGAATTTACATCGAAGCGCGTAACGCGAATGAGCTGTAAGCTTATGTCGTGGATTGAGCTTTGTTGGCTCTTCACCAACTCCACCAGTTAATGTCCAGACATAACAGTGGCCTTTATTATTTACAGCAGCCATACATGATCCATCTGGATCAATTGCAATATCTTGAATTGAGGCTTCAGCCTCCGGGATCTATATACAATTAAAATTTCTTTACATTAATTCCTATTGATGTTTAATGAAGTAAAAGAACAAAAATGTTTATTCACCAGTTGCTCATTATGATCCGAACGTAAATCCCATAAATGCACAATTCCACTTTGATCCCCAACAACTAATTCAGATTGATTTGGATGTAAGCAAACACAATTGACTGGCGCTGACACTTGAAATATCCGTTGGCATTGAAATGTGCTTGATCTAGATTATCAAAGATATTTCATTTATCATCATATTCTCAAGTATGTTAAAATTACACTTTATCAAGCTAATTAAAATAAATATTACAATTGACGCAATTAAAATTGTATTATATGTTAATATAAATAATTTAGATGATTTTAACTACTTTATATAAAATATTAAATGCCTGGAGAATATTTAAAAAAATAAATTTGAATTAATAGGTTTGTAGTTATTAAATATTAAATCTAAATTCCCTCAAGTCCCAAATTCGAGCTGAACAGTCTTCACTTCCAGTGTACATCCATTTTCCATCTTCCTGTTAAGAAATAAATTACAAATATATTTTCATTCATTGGAAAAAAAAAATTGGAGTACACTAAATAAATAAAATTAATTGAAGTGATCAAAGAATTATTTTTTATTTATCTGTGAATTTATAAAGAGTTGATTTGATATATATTTAACATTAGAAATTGAGAATAAATTAATTGGATCGTTACTTTACCTGGAAACCTAAACTAGTAACGTTTTTTGAAGCACCTTCATAATTTAAAACTGCATTAGGTGAATCCAAATCGTGCATGAATATATTTTGATAACCTGCGGCTGCTATAACATGTTTGTCAGGAGTAATATCCAATGCATTTATCTGCTTAAATCAGAGGTTGAAGAAAATGCAAATAAATATATTAATATATGTAAGAATATTAGTATGACTATCACAGATTTTTCTGGTTGCATTATTTATTTGTTTAAAAAAAGCTTACTGAAACGGTGTGTTGTAATGTTCGTAGACAAATTCCTGTATGTGCTTGCCACACTTTAATTGTGTGATCATAACCTCCAGTGACAAGAATCACTTGTTCTGAATTACCTCCTTCAATTGTCATGCTTAATAATTTGTTTTCAATAATGAAATAACAATACGTTGTAATATGTGTTTTGTACACGTTGTTTTATTATTTATAATTTCTACTACAAAGTTAAACTACAGTAAAAAAAAATATTTTTGTTATTTATTTATGATAACTAAGCGGTAATTCGTGATCACTGCTGCCAGCTGAATAAAAAAAAAATTCTTACATGGATTACAATGTTGCCACTATTTTTTTAAAATATCTCATGGATCCAAATCAAATAAAAAATATTCTGAATAAGAATCGAATTTGCAATAATTTAAACAAGCATAACACTTTTTTTTCAAGTAAAACTAATTCTTCAATAAGAATTTTCATAAGTAAAATATGTATCCTAACCTAAATTTGAAGTTAAAAAATCACTGCGCATGCGCATTATATTTATACGAAATTCCCTACAGGTCGTCTAAATCGTCTAAATCGGATGAGTTTTTGATAACATGCCTCGGGTATAATATATATGTATGTATTAATTCTCCAAATAAGAAGAATAATGTCTAGAAGAAGTCCTGACCGGGTTTCCGTGCCATTCAAACAGGTGTTCGTTGAAAATTCACTGAATGGTGTATGTCTATCGGATTCGAGTATACTCATGTCGTTTGTGATTCAATAATAAAACAATACAAATTATTTCATAATGTCTGCACAAAGTAGTTTTCATAAAAATGTCACTTTACTTACACACGTTGTACCGCCAAGTAAAGATTTTCAGAAATATTTCAAGGATGGAATGTTCAATAAACCAAACACGCAGGGTTTCATTCATGTATCTCATTATTTATTAGCCATATATGATGAAGAACGATTTAAAAGAGCGATTGAATGGCCAATATTTGATAAAAGATCCGAAGCTAAGTATCGTAATAATGTTAAGGACTTTCTCACAATTGTAATTAATGAAAATGAGGACATTGCATGTCCTCCAATTTTAACATCTCACTTGGTGACGGCAAGTGGAACAAAGTTTATTAATTTAATGTGGAAATTATCACAAATTGTTTTGAGAACTTATTTGAAGAGAACGGGTAAATATTGTTTTATATCAATAAATTAAAGATTGTTAATAATTATTTTATGGATAATAATTAATTTATTTATTGATTGAATTGTGAATGATTTAGCTGGACCTGTGCTTGGAGCACCAAAGCCTGGCAGTGCTGAGCCATTAACAAAATTATTTTTCAAAAACACCATAGCAAAGCATGAATCTGTTATTAAAGAATTGGATTTGAAGATGAAAAAATCTGAGAGTAAAGCAAAGGAATTTGTAACGTAAGTGTAGACAATTATTTATATTTACTGTAGAATTTTTTGTTTATATTCATTTTTGTTATTAGAGATACAATGAAATCTATTGAAATAATACAATCAGAATTATTTGAAGCGAGAAAACGATTGCAAACTACTGTGGAGAATATTGATGTCCATGATGATGTAAGAAAACGAATTGTAAACAAAAATGACACGGAAGTTATTAAATGTAAGCTGTTATCTCCTCTCATTATCGATACATGAAAGAAAACTTTGTTTATATTTTATTTTCTTTATTTACAGTGTGGAAGAAAAATATACAGTTGGGTACAGAATATCTTCAAACCCGAATTTCACAAGTTAAGAATATTGTGAATAAAAGTACAAAAGTTAATAACTTAGTGATGAGTTTGTTTTCCGATTCTCGAAAAATTTTAGATGGCAACAATTTACAAAAATTAAATATTTCAAAATTATTAGAATTACCACTTGAACCAGAAGCGCAGGTACGTAAATTTTTACTAGTTAAACACTCAATCATTTTACAGTGAATAAAATAACATCATTTATTTGTTTGTTCATTCATTATTTACAGGTCGCAATACATCATTTATACATGGAGGATAAATTAGTTTTGAATAATTTTTTCATTTTATTAAATTCAATACTTCAATATTTCTATGTTAGTTTAGAAAAAAATGGTTTGCCAAATTTGTCTGAATGTAAATTACAAATACAAGCAAGCACAGAAGATTTAGAAAAAATATGTACAGTAATTGATCAAGTACAGAATAGATTAACGCAAATGTCTAAAGATTTACGAAATACAGCGCGCTCAAATCAACATCTGCAACCTCCGGCAATTTTTTCAACGCAGGATTATGAGAATTTCAATTCTATTTTGCTTAAAGAATCGCCCAAGTTTCAATTCAATGTTGGTGATCAAAATACTGATAGACATGAGGTACAGGAAAGATTAAAATTAACACCAGTGGAAATTCGACCAAGACCATTATTTGCTCGATATAAATTAAACAGAGATATCGAATCATCTACAACACCTATTCGTCCTAAAATGGAAATATCACGGATAAATTTCACTGACGCATTATTATCTCCAAGTAGTGCCAAGTTAGGTGCAATACCCAAAAGAATCGCATCAACAAAAAGAATAAATCATTCGATATTAGAAACAAGAGCTCCGAAAAAATATGATCGTTTATTTATGACTACACGTCCAGGAATTTTGGCAAATTGTAGTATGGCATCAACAAGCTCATGGAAAGCCAGTACATTTATTGAAGGACATAATAGTGAAAATATTTATAATATGTCAGATCTTCGAGCTCAATTAGCAACTACAAGTTCTGCTAATGTTAGTTTGGATTTACCAACGCCTATAAAATTTACGCCTCAGTGTACTGTTGCACCGCCAAATACTTTACCAATAAAAGACATTGAAAAACCGGCATTCAATTCATCAGAAGTAATTTCTGATTTAGAAACAATTAATGAAACAACTGAAATTAATATTGGTACAACGACCTCAAATAAATCTATGCTTGACGTAGAAAAACAATCTAGTAAACGATTATCAATAAGTGATTTAATAGAAAGATATAAAAAGGTAAGAGATCAATCAATTTGTGCGCCAAATGATAATTTTGAAGTTGGAATTAATGGAGATGAAAAATTGGAGGATAATAAATAATTGAAAAATTAAAATTATGGAATTGCACAGTAAATTATTAGGAAGTATTTCATAAATAAGTATATTTCTACGATGTTTATATTTAAGTATAATATGGTAAAATTGTTAAATAAACGTTTATAATTTTGCAGATTTTTTCAATCCATTTTTTTTATTTTGTTCAACCTATTCTATATATACATATTTTTTTGCATTTCATTTAAAAAATTATTTTATTCTTTTTGATATATTATTTTTAGTGTTTTTCTTTACACTTTTCACCATTGCTGCCAGATCAGACTTGAGAATATCATTGGTTTTTGCTTGTTTAGTTGGCACCTCCTAATAAAACATTTTAGAATTTATTATAAAAAAATTATATCAAAATAAATTGTATTTAGTGTAATATTTTACTTACCTCTTCCACCATTTTATTAGCTCGTCTCTTGAGCTGTTCATTAATAAGGGCAGTCGTTCCTGGAGTTTTTCTGTAATGTGGATCAGCAGGATCAATATTGTAATGATGCGATGTGAAAAGTGCAGAAAACCGTGGATCAGTAACGTCAACTTTGAAATTATCTTCAACAATTGATTCTTTATGAATTTTCATCTTTTTACTTAATCGTTTTTTCTTTGATTTTGTCAATGCCTCATTATTTTCAATTGTCTTCATATTGAAATGATTTTTATTTTTCTCATCATCATCAAGCATAAGTAATTCAAGTTCAGCTTTTGCATTTTCCTCATCATCGCTCTGAGATGCTTTATTTTTTTCTTCAATTTTTTTAGTTTTCTTTTTATTTGACTTTTTCATATTCTTCATTTCTTCAGCAAAATATGGATCATTCATGTCCACACCAGAAGGTATCGAATCATCACTTTCTGACATAGTTTCATGATTCTCTTCATCTCCATGAAGTTCACTATTTTTCTTTTCCTTTTTAGCTTTCTTCTTTTCTCGAACTTTTTCTAAATACTTTTCAAACGGTGTCATTTGTTGCATTTGCTTCATTTTTTCTTGCACTAATTTCTCAGTTTTTTCCTGAGCCTCAACATTCCAAGTTAATTCCATTTCGAGTTTTTTATTTTTCTCCTCTTCCTCCTTCTCTTCAATTGATTTCAACAATGATTTATATTTCTCAATAGGATCCTTATCATTTTCATCCACCGTATCATTTTTTATTTTATCTTCGTCGACCTCCGATTCATCATCGCTTGTCCCACTTGCCAAATACGCATTGATATCATTCTGATTAATGTCATCAATTTTTCCAGAATTCAATTTCTGTGTTATTTCCATACGCTCCGGATTCGTTTCATCCCACGTTAATTCTACTTTAACCTGTTGTAATGCTGTGGTTGTAAATTGTCTTGGTTGATATTTCGCAAGTTCTGGAAGACTATCACAAACTTCTCGTGGTTCATCATCAAATGTCATATCTTCAGGAATAAATCTAAGATCAAATTTCGTTGCAGTCGATTCATATTCAATTCCATCACACTCTGTATAAATTTTATTTGCAGTTTCCGGACAATCGCATGTAATAACTGCATAGTAATATTTCAATCTATTCAATTGATACTGCCTCATTTTTTCCATATGATACTCATTGCCTTCCTCATCATCATCGTCATCACTGACATCATCTCTGACATTTTTTTTATCTGCTAATTCAATTGGTCCCATAACATCTTCATCTTTCATACGTTGTTTACCAAACTCAGATGGATAAATCTTTACTGAGTGAATTAATCCAGTTGGTGGCAAAAATGAATTGAAAAGTACCATAAGATCTACAGCACGAATTCTGTCCCAATCCATATTACAAGCAGCTAAACGTGATGTTATTTCATCAGTTGTCTCGGCTTCTTTATCTAATTCTCCCCAATTATGATCAATATCATCATCTTCACTCTCTTCTTCTGATGATTCTTCCTCTGACGAACTATCAGATAAAAGTATACCCTCACCTCGGGCATAATCAATTGTAAGATCTCTCAATTTCTTTTTTACATTTTTCTCCACATTTTTATCTTCATTTTCATTTCGAATATTTAATTGTCTCTCATTTTCACTTTCAATCGCTTCATCAATATTCGACGTCTGCGATTCGTCTTCTGAATCATCAAGACTCGCAGATTCATCACCTTCCCTCTCATTGTCATTCTCTGCTTCTTCATTATCATCAACAGAATCTACTTTAACATGTTGTTTATTTTTTTTAATTTTAGATTTAACTTGTTCCTTTGTTACAGATTGTTGAGAAACTTTTTTCGATGATTTTTTCTTCTTTAATGGCTTTTTTTCATCAGAATTTTTTACTTGCGACTTATTTGTTATCTTTTCATTAGCATTATTGTCATCATCATCATTTTCAGAATCGTCTGAACTACTTGGTAATTCATAATATTTTTTAAGATCTTCTGATGATGTATTGCTAATCGGTCTACCTCGTTTATCAATAGTATATTTAAGAGAAAACTTTTTATCACTAAACATCGACTGGAATCTCTTGTCTATTTTAATTTTTCTTTCATGTTTAGGAATCCTTCTGAATTTAGGGTCCTTAGGAATATGTGCAAAACGAGAGTCCTTTAATAATTCATCCATTTTTGCAAATTTTCTAAGAAAAACAAAATTTAATAAATCTCACAAGTTGAAATTATATTTAGGTTATAAAACACAATAAATGTACTTTTCAAATATAGAAATGAACTGAGAGCACTATGTTCACCACGTGCATTTAGTTAAATAAACTATGTAACCCTAAAGATAACCTCAAAATTCGATACATTCCTACCGAGTGGAATCAGAGTGGCAACAGAATAATTCCACCTAATTAATAGAGTAAAAATATAGATTAATTATTCATCAAGAATAATTTACCTCTTTCTCGAATATTTTCCCTCTCAGTAGTTACAATACATAACCCTAATTAAGTAATGTTTTTCAATTTGATTTACAAAAAAAAGAATCGAAACAATTTCATTTTCTCACTTTTTTAAAAAACTCAAATAAGCGCGCGCGAGAATGACGAAAAAAAGAAATGGAGACAGCGCTATCGGTGACGAAGCAAAGAATTATAAATGATCTCTGTAAAGTGTGGAGGAGGGTTTATTGAAGGCTGTGTCGGTTGTCCCCTGGTTTCGTGGTGTGAATATTGTGAACACGAGGCAATCTGATAAAACATACCGTGTGTGAGGAAAAAAAAAACGGGATTCAATTTCCACTTTAACGGCCTTTTTTTTATGGTTAACCGTATGTTTTACGTTTGGATGAATAAACCTATAATAACGTGGCTGAATAACTAGTCTAAAATCATGGGTGATTCGTGGGGTATGTGCATTAATCATATTTTATTTATTACACATACGCTACAGCATGCTTGAACTTTATCTGTAATTAGATAAATCTCGAAGATTCATCATTGTACATATGTATGAGTAAGCATAATTATAACAATCATCATGTAATATAATGTATTAATGTCTTGCAGATGAAAATGCCGTTGAGGCTAAATTGGAATTGGCCTTGCGAACAAACAAGTGGGAGGGTGAAGATGAAGAGGAAGATGTTAAGGTGCGAATATTATTTTTAATTAATATTTTAATCATTAATGTCGAATTCCGATGAAGTCAGGGCAAAAGTCAAAGCTTTTTTTCAAGCATGTGCTAAACATATTCATGCATATGGTTTTTTTCATTGAAAAAAAATTATTCACGAAATTATCATTACAAAGAATTAAAAATTATTGGATGGATGATATTTAAGCATACATAGAAGATTTAAATTATTGACGAAATGTAGAATATTTAATGGTAGCATATGTGTGAAGTTTATGAATTGTTATTGGGCGGGAATCATATTTGAAGAGAAGTTTTTGTAATTATGAAGACTATTTGAAGATTTTAATTGTATTATAAGATATTTGGCTTTATGTTTTATATTATGAATGTTGTAATGAACAGGAAAGTTGGGAGGACTTAGATTCTGAGGAAGAGAAAAAAGATGTTGAAAAAGCAGCAGATGCACCAAAGGCTAAACCAAAGCCGAAAAAGAAGGTGGCTGAAAAAATTGAAGAGCGAGAGGTAAATAATTATAGATTAAATGAAAGGATTTTTAGAATTTAATATTGATATGAATTGGTGGTAATTATGTATGTTTTTGTTTTTTATGGAATTTATAGAAAAAAGCACGTGAAGAAGCGGAGAGAAAAGCCAAGGAGAAAGAAGAAGCAATGACACCAGAGGAGAGGAGAGCTGAACAATTGAGACGACAAAAAATGGCTGAGGAGGCTGATCTACGACTGGCAATGGAGACTTTCGGTTTGTCGAATCTTGTAGATTTTAGTCCCCGTAAACCTCCTAAAAGTGATAAAAAATAGTTTATTTCTCAAACTCATTCCAATGAGAATTTATTAATTATCAAATGAATACGGAAACGAAAAAACATTTGAATTGAAAACTTTCTAAATTTAATAATAATTACGCGAATTTCACATTCAATCGTTTTTATTACTACTTTGAAATAATCAAAAAAAAAAAGAAGAAAAAAATTAAAATCAGTCTAACATACAATTTGTTCACTGATAAATAGTTGTCACAAATGAAGGATGACATGAGAGGCCATGAATGACTATTCAAACGCAAAAAAATTTCGATAAATTTTGACCGTTTAAGATATCAAAAAAATATCATTCACTTTTTTTCTTTCACGAAGAATTATCCAGTATTATAAGTAAAAAAAAAAAAACAAAAAACAAGTTCGTTTGTTCGATTGAAAAAAGACTTGAGGACTATATAATGTTTATGAAAATTAAACAAATATTTTAAAAAAAATGCCATCAAGATAAGCTACTATTTTTCTCCGACATCGAGAAGTGTGATCTGCTAAATCCATAAATTATTTCTAATATTACAAAATTACGTACTAACTATACTTGTCAGGAACCGTACCAGGGATAGATGATAATATTATTCAAGAAATATTACAAGAGAAAAAATAATAAATCTTATTGTCAATTTTACATTAAAAAACTGAAGTTTGCATAGAAAACAAAATCATAATGTTATTGTATCATAATAAAAATTACTGTTTCATGCAAAAAAAATATAATGTGTTCAAATGAGTTTTTTTGCATTATCTTATCACCTCATTGTCATTATTGAGCTCATTATCGATCTATCCCGTACTGTTCCTGACCAAAAACTCGAAAAAAGATAAACAAATAAGTGATTTAATTCGAATTGTTCATGCTATTTACTTAAAATCTAATTTCTCCAACTACTGAAACAATTCTGACATATGAAAAATTATTTAAAGGCGTAATGGCAATCGACGCAATGTTGCCTGACACTGCGGAGGAATTTGAGCGATTCGGTGAGGCGTTACTGCAGAAGATCAATCAATTCAACAAGCACTCGGAATTTCCAGCGTTCGCTGAAGAACTTATAAATCGTATAGCAGTTAATTGTAAGTATTTATTTATATACTTGAAACATTTTTCAATTTCATTAATATATCATATTCAAAATAAATTTGTATTCTATTTTTTCAACAGTGTCGTCAATTAGCTTGAAAAAAATAGGTGTAGTGATTAATAATTTGGCAATCGAGAGACAGAAGCTTGAAAAAGGCGAAAAAGGTAAAAAGAGTAAAGGAAAAGGCAAAGCAAAATTGAAAATTGAAGATGAAAATACTCATCTCAATGAGTATGACAGTTATGCGTATGACAATGAATATGATGACTTCATGTAGCGGCCGTCCACATCAACAACATCACATCATCATCATCATCTTCATCATCATCTAGTCGGCTCTACACACTTACAGCATGACGGATAATGATCCACGAGAATTTTATAGACCAAACATCGCAACTGTTATGCAATTTATAAGGTGAAATAATTACCACCAACACGTTTTTCAGCTATATCAAATTATTACAAAAAAAAAAACAATATAATAGTTTTTACAATTAATTCATTGGAGTAATTAAAACGCATAAATGTTATGTCAATGACTAATCAAGGAGAGAAGAAAACTATTTACATGTGTAAAGAATTTGACATTGTAAGAAAAACGAACTATCGCTCGTTTTTTTTAAAGTTGTCTGTTTCCACCCTCTCCTGGTACTTTATAGAAAAATGGAAAATGCAAAAAAAAAAAAAGAGAGAATTTAAACTGTAAAATATTACAGGGGAGCGGGGACCGCAATACTCAGTCCTCTGTGTTGAGGTGCTGGGAATGTTCGTTGATAATTAATTTGAAATGCGCATATTTCTAAATAAAGGTTGATCACAAATATAAAAATATTGTATAATATTTATGCATAATTCAACATTTCACCCTTTACTATTATATTATAAATATTTAATATTCTTAAGTCATTGCAGTAATATTCTTGTTATTTCTCATTGAAGATAAAAATAAGTATATAAAATTGGTGTTGTGCGATTGCGCGACCTCATTGATGCTTCTCTATGTATTCCCTTGGGTCGAAGAAACCAGCCTACATATCCACCCTCTCTATTTCACCAAAATCCCTAATACATTATAATATATAATGTACACGTGTGCGCGCGCAAATAAAAGCGATACATACGTGTAAAGTAAAATATTCACTGAGCGCGAGACAAATTCAGGATATTTATTGTCATCATTGTCAACGGACGTCTGTGTTAGCCAAGTCAGTTCAGCAATCATAAGGCTATGAATGAAGACCAAATCTTGCTATTTTGAGGTAAAATCATGGTGTATATAATTTTAATAAATATTTATTAAATATTGTATATCATAATGCTTTATAAATAATAATTGACACGGCTGAATTGGATTTATTATAATGACCTCAAGCATGTTCCAGTTATACTGAAGCATATATTGATTGTGCTTCAAGTCATATCAATATTCCTACATATGACCAATCAAACGATAAATGATCTTATAGTTTCATATTAAAATTTTCGAGTATTTATAAATAATTTGTAAGTGCAGATTGTGGTGGTGCTGCTACTGTCAGTGATACCGTGGCCAGGACCATCTGTATTTAAAATATCATGCCCGCGGGATCGTGCGTCTATGGTTCGGCGAATCGTACAAAAGGTAATGAGAAGAAAAATTTTTTATTTATTAAAAATATTAAAATGAATGAAGTAAAAATATTAAATTAATATATTGATGAATTTTAGAGGTGGATTCCAATTTTAAAAAAATACCAGGTGGAATTGCCGTTGGAGTGTCCGTTTCACGACAGCCGAGATATTTTTTATCCTCAACAAACGGCAAAATTTCAACACAGAACATCACAATGGACCTGTGGACTATGTGGCAAATCCTTTTATGCAGAGAAACACTTGGATGCACACTTCGATAGCAGGCACAAGAGTAATATAAATACGGTAGGTAAAATTAATATTAAAAATAAACAAAAAATAATTGATAATTTAATTATTTTTCTTAATTGCAGGCAGAGGATGCCGTGTGCTTAGCTAACTATTGTGACATTATGAGATGCGATGTTTTGGGTGCAATGGAATTGGAGGGTTCTTTAGTTGATGATTCATCGGGTTCATTGAATACTGATATACAAATTTGGCGTGAGAATACCGAGAGTAAAACGACACCATTTATTCCATGTGAATGTCGTGAATTAGCAAGAGTTTATAACAATGTCGGTAGCAGCGATAAATCTGGTGTAGTCACTACCGCCAGTTTAGCTTTTCAGGTGCATCCAAGACACTGTAATCGTAATGAAGTCGATAGTAAAGCTTCGATTTCATCAACAGCAACCACATCCACAGCGGCGTCAGATTATCATCGGAATATTGTTCATGGACCTGATAATAAAAGTAGTGCTTGTGACAATTCTGATGGCGATGATGATGATGACGCGAGTAATCTTGTTGAAACGGCGTTGCCACCTACTAATGACAAACGCGAAAAAAATCGCGAATCAGAATTAAGAAAGCTCAAATCAAATTGTAAACCCGAGGAATTACAAAAACTCAAAATTCAATGTGAAGTAAGTTTTAAATTTCGAATTTCTTCTTTTATATTATACAATACTATTCTAATCATTTGAATTAATTTTTTTATTCTTTCAGATATTAGTAAGAGACTGTATCGTTGGTCTGCTTGCAAACCTCTCAGTGAAAGATTTTCAGGAAATAGAAGGTAATATCCATAGATATTTGTATTGATAATAAGTGTTTTTATACAATATTTAATATTAATATTACTCAAAAATTTTTTAGGAGAATTAAATCGAGCAATTTGTTGGTATCTGAGCTGCGACAGATATTGGGAGGATACAAAGCGTCATCAGCGTCATACGCCTTGGTATTTACTTCTCACATTCCTTTTTCTTCTATCATCTGGAATATCTGCGTGTTACTATGTTGTTTCACTTCTTCTTAGGTAACAATTAATTATTATATACACAATTTCTCGAGTTAAATTTAATTTAATCTAATATAACATACATTCTCAATTTATAATAAACTATTTTTTAGCTCAGGAGATGATGATTGTATGGATGGTATAGAGGACAATCGTAATTTTCGTGATGGACTCGATAGACCATCTACCTCTATTCATGGTCCAGCGACTGATATGACTCTTGATGCAAGAAGGAAATACGAGGAGGGTGACGATAGACTGATTGCTACCGGAGAAATGCCGGATCATTATATATACGTTGCTTATCCTCCAGAACTTAAACGTCGTCTATTGGAAAGGTAAATATATACATGTGAAAATTCTTACAATTAAATTTAACGTAACTATATTGATAATTTTTTCTTTCTTCTTAGCTGCTACAACAGAACCACAAGACTGTAACATGCTCTTATTAAAGATGACGGAATTATTTTTTCTCTTGGAAAAAAGTGCACATTATCTTTCTGATTCATGCACGCACATAATCATGCGCAAAATAACCTCTTTTTTTCCTCACGAACGACCACACGTATATTCATGTGGAATAAATAACTTATACATAATGCCAATGAATCGATTATATGCAAAAAAATGAACAAAAAAAAAATCGAAAAGAAACAAATATATAGTAGCAATAGCGCCACGGTGTTTGTACAAAGGCGAATGACAAAAAAATAACTCTATTATTCCTAATAACAATATATATTTTTTAATTCTTTTGCGTATGCACAATTTAAAACCAGTATGTCATCTTGATGGTGCCATCAGAATCTTTCTGTGTCTCCATTACACTGGATTGGCGTATCAATCGACGTGCGGCATTTTTACTTGTTCCTCGTGGTTCATGTTCAACCACAGATGAACTTGGTACTGATTGCATTTCCACTGTATCACATGCAGAAAGATCTTCATATGAGGATGCCGCAGACGGTGGTCTAGGGAAAAAAAATACAATAAGAAAAATAAGAAATATTAAATTACTATTTAAATTTTTGCCTCAAAGTATTATATCGAATAAACGGAAAAAAAAAATTTTTTTTTTCTTTTATACTTGATGGGAACACATCGAAGACAATCGGCTATTTTGAAGTCTTTGCCAAAGAGCTCGCCCTCTTCAACAGTTTGTGGCAGCCGATGATGTAGCGTTTCAGGTAGCCGTAATCCAGACAATCCACCAATTACAGACACTGCACCAAGAATAACCAGCGGCAATACAAGATTCTCTGTACCCTGAAAATAAATAAAAAATAAAATAAATTATTCCATTTCATTACAAACTTTTCCTTTAGAATGAATATATCTTCTGTACTTTAATAAATCCATTCAATGCTCATATCTATATAAATTCATATTTCTTCATCATAATCAATCCAAATACTTACCAGATAAGTTATAAATGGAATAATAATAAGTCCAAGACCGCTAATGTACGCAGAAAACCCTATGGCGATACCACGTAATTGTGTTGGATACAATTCACCAGCGAATGGATAAATAATCAAAAATGATGCAGAAATCGTGGACTTTGATAGTAAAAATAGAATCAATGTTGTCATAACTGCGTCTGTAAATTGAATAAAAAATTAAATACATCTTATTCATGATAGATTAAAATTTTGAAATTAAACTTACCAGAAGGAAGAAGAACTGTAGCGATACATGACAGACCAGCGGTAACCATACAAAGACACAAAGGCCATCGTCTACCCCATCGGTCCATTACAATATAACACGCCATATAACTTGGTATTTCAGCCAATGATGAGAAGAAAAAACTAACATGCTCTTCATTACCGAGCGCTGGACCATAATAAGATAACCCAACATAAACCATATTATTAGCAAACCAATTAAGAGTTATTAGACACGTTTTCAATCTCATATTCGGTGTTTTAAATAATGATAAAACTCCAGGTCCAGTTCGCAATCGTTCTTCTTCACTTTTGGACCGTGACATTGATATTCTTTGCTTGAGCTTTTGAGTAAATGATTCTGGCAACTCTTTGCCATTTACTTTAGCCAGAGTTTCAAGAATATCACTTGCCTCGCTTAATCGTCCTTTGGCAAGTAGCCAACGTGGTGATTCTGGTAGAAACCTTTTTTAGGAAATGTATTAAAAAATTCCATTATAACTAGGTCAGGGTCTGTAGAAAATATATAAATATATTACAACTACTGACCTCAAGTAGAAGAAATATAAAAGGAAAGGTGTACTAGTCGCCAATGCGAGTATTCTCCATTCTGGTATTAAATAAGTTACACCAGCCAACATACACAGTCCCATGGTGTAAAATGTACATGTCATCACAGTGACAAATGATCTGTAGTTTGGTCCAACAAGTTCTAAAGCTAAGATAAATAAATTGAATAAAAATATAATTTTACAACATAGAATATATAAATTAATTCTGATAATTCTCACAGATTATGAATGGTATCTGATAAATAGCTGGTATTGTCAATCCAACAATCATCCTACAGGCTGCCCATGTCCAAAAATTATTTGATATTGACGTGAGGATTCCACCGGTGATCAAAGTTGCTAGGCAGGTAAAAAAAGAAAGTCTCCTACCAATTCTATATAAATAAAAATAATATTTTATTTAAAAACAGATCAATAATTTCTCTAAATTCCATAAAATATCATCATCACCTGTCGTTCAGTGTGCCAAACAAATAAACTCCAATGGGTCCACCGGTATTCAGTGCCACAAGTCCAAGTGTAGGATAAATAGCTTTATCACAGACTAAATCAAACTGGAAAATCAACGTTCGATTGACATTTAATTATGTGATATAACAAAAAGAAAAATATTGACTGACAGCAGTACACGTACGTCAATAACAATGGAGGATATTAATTCAGACATATCATACTCCCATCCGTCATCACAAGGCACAATTGGCCATGAAGAATTGACTATGTCACTGTCATTGTTGGTCAAGTCAATAATGGGATCCGACCAATTGACATCATATCTGGTGCATTGACTGTAGATGGTCTCGTTGCCATCCTACTTTGACAAAAATCATTCTCATAATTTTAAGATGTGTTCTTAATTATGTTGCAATAATTGATGTATCTATATCTTAGAGTAATTATAAAATTTTTACTAGTTATAATAATATTCACAGATTCAACAAGGCATTCATTATCAAAGGTAAAAAGCAGGACATTCAATGTACATACACTAATGTGTCTGCTCTCAATGCCACAAATATTCTTCACATTCTGTAAAATCTACACAATGATAATGAGGGGAATAATATATATAATGATTATTATAATTAATAATAAAATATTTGCGTAAATGAATAAGTATGCTGCTATGATGATTTGATTACTAATAATATAAATATAGATTATTTATTTATTTTTCTCTCATATCTAATTAGATTGATTAATTTTGAAAACTCTGCACCTGGTGTGTTGTCGGTATCGCGAGATGTCGTCTCCTAGATGGGTCCATACCATCGAGACCGGATACACGACACCAATGTGGTGGTGTTGATGCCATGAAGAGCTGATTAAATGCGCAAAAACCGCAGGGCAGACACGCCGGTAAGCAAACGAACCAGAGTAATTGCTTTTGATAACGACCAAATTCCCCGACAATTGGTAGAAGATCGTCGAGGTCGAAAGCATCCTGCGAAATTTTGAAATCACGCAAAATCGTTTGTTTTTTTTTTCTTTCTTTTTGTTAAATCTTCTTCAGTGCACTTGATTTGCCCGAAACGTTCACCAAAAAATTTGATATTATATTTAGGTGAACGCTGAGTATTATCATTCGCAGATGTGATCGCTAATGGAAATATGGATAAGGGAGATGATGAAAAAAAATAAAGAAGTGGGATTGCACGACACTCACATCTTCCTCGCGTTTCTTTTGAGCCTGATTATCGGCACTCGTTGAAGACGGGTTATCGTCAGATCCGTACATACTTGTTCGTGGAAAGTTTTATTTCACCATTGCATTCACGATGCAGATAAAGATACCATACAAGTACCGTCACGTGAGGTATATCGTCAATTTTCATACTCTCTATCTACCCTTTTCCTCTACATTGTCATCTAATTGTCTTCTTTTTTTATTATTTTATTTTGCCTTAACGTTTTTTTTATTAAATTCTTATACGGTCAAGGATGCTAATGAAATAAATTCAGGGTAATTATTTAATGATTAAGACGATGGTATGTAAGGTGTTGTGCATTTGTATTGGATTTGTATGAATAATCAAAAAACATCCACGTATTTGTTTTGAAATTAATTTCTCTGTATGATTGCAATTGATCCATATGTTTGAGAAATAAAATTGATGACGATGTTGTCGCGCGTGGGCGAATTACTTGGCAAAGAATAAGGGAGGGAGGTGTAATTTAATTGGGTTAAGGCTACTTAGAAGGGAATTAAGGACACCAAGTGACGGCCAATATTATGTCACTGGCTACATGGGATTTTATGGAGATGAAGGTGGAAATACTCAGTTGTCGAATATAATTTAGTTATTTCTATGCCTAAATATTTTTTTTTTGTTTATGCATATAATTACTTCATGGCAGCACCCTCATTTATTCGATTTCTTTCTTTAATCTCATTGTCCTAGCATTTTCGACACTCAATTATCTTTTTAAAACTCCACAGGTACATCATTGAATCGCGAATTCTCAGGCATACGCATTTATCGCTAATAACGCGTGTACATATACCGAGACAACATAATATCATTATCAACACAATATTTTTTTCGCTCTCGTTCATATTTCTCTTGCATGCTTGTTCTTTTTGCACTCGTTCATTCGTTATTTCTTCTTTTCACATGCAAAAAATTGCTTTCATATTTATCATCTGGCACAAAAAAAAAATATATATAATAAAAATGTACAATCGTTACAATTTTCAATTGTAACATCGAATTACTTACGAGTTTTGTTTCATTATTTTTTTTTTACCCATCAATTTCTTATCGCGTTTTTACATCGATACAAAGTATAAATTTTAAATTCATTTCGAGTAATAAAAAACACGATGAGAATATTTCTTTAGTTTTTCCATGATGCGTTTTTTCGCCAGTTTCATAGCTAGCACGCACAGGCACGCAGTCTCTTTCTCTCTTCGCAAATTTATACTTATGTCATATATATCACTAGCCCATTTATACAAGGTACTTTCGTTTTGAGTCCACGCGCGATCGTCAAGACATACAAAAAAATAAAATAAAAATAATCAGTCTGAACATAAAAAAATCTATATGTTCAGCTAATTAATTTTACTATTCTGTCTCATCATTTTTGTTTTCAACCAGTGAATATAATAAGAACAATTTTTTTTTTATATATAAACAAGAAAAAATAAAAATTAAAAACCAAGTGAGGAAATGGAGGTAGGAAAATTATGGAACGTTAATATGGGTTAAAAAAAAATAATAAAAAATAAAAAAAAAACAAAACAATTATTAAGACACCCCGAATTGTAGACGAGGAAACTCACAGATATTTTTTTGTATACAACTCAATAAATTATTCCAGCAAAAAGATTAATTTTAATGATTCAACAGTAACGGACATTCATATATGCGAGAAAAAAAAATATTTAACATACGTACGCACATTTATAACTTGGTTCAATTATCACGCACGTGTTCTATTTTCATTCGTACATAGTAATTCATTCATGCATCATTTTTTTTTCTCGCAATCATTCGCCCATAAACTTATATTCAAAACAAACATTCGTAATACACACTCGTCTGATCAAAAACATTTACACTTATTCATATTCTTTCTCTTATACTTAATATAAACATGTCCATTCGTCTCACGTCCTCTCAATACGATCATTTTTAGTGTAAAGAGCTATTTTCTTCGTTATTTTTTTTCTATTTTTTTTTCTTCTTTTTTGATAAACATCTTAAACAATACAATTATTAATAGCGGCATTTGTTAAATTGGGTAAATGGACAATTGTTATTATCGCTATTCAAGGCAATGAAAAAAAAAAATTAATTAATAAAATAAGAGATTCACATCTCAATTAATTTTTCATTACACTGTCCATCTACGCAAAATTAAATTGTAAATATTCAGTCGTACATAATGCATTCACAAGTAATATTCTCTCTCTCTCTCTCTCTCCTCTTCCTTTCACTCATAATTCTCACATAAAATTATTTCACGCGCATAATCGTCGTGCAATTTTGACGATGAAACTACTTGGTATCGCAACACCAAGCAGTGCGTGTTTTTTTTTTAATTAAATTTTATTATCAGGCACACTTTTATCACCAGACTTCTCTTTTAAACAGACTCGTGTCTCTTGTATTTCACATTCATTATTTGGCAACATATCCACTTGCACTCTTCCTTCATTCTTCGTCGGCCATCCAATCC